>WNWK01053592.1:0-11828 GCA_009830355.1 Cherax destructor | reverse complement strand
GTCCCAGGTCCAGGATGAATCTTACCATTTTGTTCTGTGTGATTTGCATTTTATCTTTCAGTTTTTTGTCAAGGCAGAGCACCATGAAGAGCAAGCGTAGTCCATATGACATTGTATAAGGGCTAGACATAGGGTCCTGCTCTCTGTGAAGACGTGTCTTGTGTGCTCTCTGTGAATCTGAACAAGATGTCTTCTCTTGAGCTACTCAACCAGCAGCTGAAGGAAGAACTGAGGGTAGCTAAGCTTGAGATACAGCGACTGACTGAGGAAAACAAGAGGATTCGTAGTAATCCTCCTGTCGAGAGTCCTCAAGCCAAAAGGGAACCTGGACAGTGGCTGGAATGCACGGGACAAAGTTAAGGATCAAGAGGACGGATGGAGAGGTAGAATCAACGAAGATCCAGGAAACTGTTGTGGAAACATCGAACCAATTCTCCATGTTACCCGATGATGTGAGTCGACTACTGGGAACATCACGACGAACGACACCAAGGAAGGTAAGAACATTGTTCTTGTTGGGAATAGTCAGATAAGGTACAAGGATAGGGCCTTCTGCTTGAAAGATAGAAGTAGGAGACACAGGGTCTGCTTTCCTGGGGCTGGGATGGAGGATATTGTTAGCCGTCTGGACGACATCATGAGAGGTAATGGGAGCAATCCTATTATCTGTCTCAGTGTTGGAGGCAACGATGTTGCCAGACGTAGGAGTGAGGACCTGACTAGCAGGTATAGGTCAGCAATAGACATAATTAGGAAGAAGGGTAGGAACCCTGCCATATGTGGTATTTTGCCAAGGAGAGGAGTTGGAAATGAATGGTTGTCAAGGGCAATTGGTGTCAATTGCTGGCTGGACAAATACTGTAAGGAAAATGCAGTAACATTCATTGACAACTGGGACCTCTTCTATGGCAGAAATGACATGTATACCAGGGATGGGTTTCACTTATCTAGTTCAGGGGTGGGGGAACTGGCAACTGCAGTTACCTGGGAATACGAGAATAGGGATAATACGGTAAAAGTTCCTGATTTTCGTTCTGCCGATTATATTGGACTTAGAGAACACCTGACTAATCTCGACTGGGGTAATCTAGCTAACGATTACGATGGGATCTGCGTTTATGATTTTTTTCTTTATAATGTACAACGTGCACAGAGTATGTTTATTCCCCAGAGAGAATTTAGGTTAAATAATAACGATCCCAAATGAATTAACAGAAGGCTAAAACATCTATTAGGGGAGAAAAGAGGAATTTATAGGCGCATCAAAAGAGGAGATGTTAACCTTATTGACCAATATGTTCAGTTGAAAAGAGAAGTAAAAAAGGGGATTAGAAAGGCTAAACGTGACTATGAGATTAAGGTTGCTAATGAATCAAAGACTAATCCAAAAGGGTTCTTTCAAGTGTATAGGACGAAGGTGAGGGAAAAGGTAGGACCTTTGAAAATTGGGAATGGACAGCTGACGGATAACGAACTGGAAATGTGTTCTCTATTTAATGACTATTTTTGTCAGTCTTTACACAAGAAGACGTAAATGAGATTCCAGAAATTAACAATTATTCAGTTTCTGAAGAATTCAAATTAACTAATATTACTGTCACAAGGAACATGGTTATCAAACAGATAGATAAACTGAAGCAAAATAAGTCCCCGGGACCCGACGAGTTGTTTTCCAGGGTACTTAAAGAATGCAAGATGGAACTTAGTCAGCCATTAACGAATGTGTTTAATACGTCCATCCTAACTGGTGTTGTGCCAGAGATGTGGAAGATAGCTAATGTAGTTCCTATATTCAAATCAGGGGATAAGTCAATTCCATCAAATTACCGTCCAATAAGCCTCACGTCTATAGTAGGCAAATTATTAGAATCAATTATAGCTGATATTATTAGAAGTCACCTTGAAGAACATAATTTGATTAATGAATCTCAGAATGGGTTCACGAGAGGTCGTTCCTGCCTGACAAATTTACTGACGTTTTTCAATAAAACATTTGAGGCAGTAGACAGTGATAAAGTGTGAATGAATGGTTCAGAGAACCGACGAGTTGGTAAATTAGACACATATGCAACACTTGGGTATCTTTATTGAGGAAACGTTTCGCCACACAGTGGCTTCATCAGTCCATACATAGGAGAATCGTGAAGAACAGGAGGAGTGTGAGGTTGTCAGGCCCTCAATCTTGAGTAGATGTTGTCAGTCCATCAATCTTGAATAGAATAACAGCATATGAGCAGAGGAACCTTATATACTGTAGACAGGAGAGGTGCAGCAGTTGTAGGAGGTGTCACATTTGTTCAATGTGGAAGTAGGTCGTGCCCAAGGAATAGGCAAGCGAAGAAATCCTGTATTAAGATACCAAGATGTTGCAGTGTCAGACAGATGTGAATGAATGGTTCAGAGAACCGACGAGTTGGTAAATTAGACACATATGCAACACTTGGGTATCTTTATTGAGGAAACGTTTCGCCACACAGTGGCTTCATCAGTCCATACATAGGAGAATCGTGAAGAACAGGAGGAGTGTGAGGTTGTCAGGCCCTCAATCTTGAGTAGATGTTGTCAGTCCATCAATCTTGAATAGAATAACAGCATATGAGCAGAGGAACCTTATATACTGTAGACAGGAGAGGTGCAGCAGTTGTAGGAGGTGTCACATTTGTTCAATGTGGAAGTAGGTCGTGCCCAAGGAATAGGCAAGCGAAGAAATCCTGATTAAGATACCAAGATGTTGCAGTGTCAGACAGGATGTGAATGAATGGTTCAGAGAACCGACGAGTTGGTAAATTAGACACATATGCAACACTTGGGTATCTTTATTGAGGAAACGTTTCGCCACACAGTGGCTTCATCAGTCCATACATAGGAGAATCGTGAAGAACAGGAGGAGTGTGAGGTTGTCAGGCCCTCAATCTTGAGTAGATGTTGTCAGTCCATCAATCTTGAATAGAATAACAGCATATGAGCAGAGGAACCTTATATACTGTAGACAGGAGAGGTGCAGCAGTTGTAGGAGGTGTCACATTTGTGACACCACCTTCCTCAATAAAGATACCCAAGTGTTGCATATGTGTCTAATTTACCAACTCGTCGGTTCTCTGAACCATTCATTCACATCCTGTCTGACACTGCAACATCTTGGTATCTTAATCAGGGATTTCTTCGCTTGCCTATTCCTTGGGCACGACCTACTTCCACATTGAACAAATGTGACACCTCCTACAACTGCTGCACCTCTCCTGTCTACAGTATATAAGGTTCCTCTGCTCATATGCTGTTATTCTATTCAAGATTGATGGACTGACAACATCTACTCAAGATTGAGGGCCTGACAACCTCACACTCCTCCTGTTCTTCACGATTCTCCTATGTATGGACTGATGAAGCCACTGTGTGGCGAAACGTTTCCTCAATAAAGATACCCAAGTGTTGCATATGTGTCTAATTTACCAACTCGTCGGTTCTCTGAACCTTCATTCACATCCTGTCTGACACTGCAACATCTTGGTATCTTAATACAGGGATTTCTTCGCTTGCCTATTCCTTGGGCACGACCTACTTCCACATTGAACAAATGTGACACCTCCTACAACTGCTGCACTCTCCTGTCTACAGTATATAAGGTTCCTCTGCTCATATGCTGTTATTCTATTCAAGATTGATGGACTGACAACATCTACTCAAGATTGAGGGCCTGACAACCTCACACTCCTCCTGTTCTTCACGATTCTCCTATGTATGGACTGATGAAGCCACTGTGTGGCGAAACGTTTCTCAATAAAGATACCCAAGTGTGCATATGTGTCTAATTTACCAACTCGTCGGTTCTCTGAACCATTCATTCACATCCTGTCTGACACTGCAACATCTTGGTATCTTAATACAGGGATTTCTTCGCTTGCCTATTCCTTGGGCACGACCTACTTCCACATTGAACAAATGTGACACCTCCTACAACTGCTGCACCTCTCCTGTCTACAGTATATAAGGTTCCTCTGCTCATATGCTGTTATTCTATTCAAGATTGATGGACTGACAACATCTACTCAAGATTGAGGGCCTGACAACCTCACACTCCTCCTGTTCTTCACGATTCTCCTATGTATGGACTGATGAAGCCACTGTGTGGCGAAACGTTTCCTCAATAAAGATACCCAAGTGTTGCATATGTGTCTAATTTACCAACTCGTCGGTTCTCTGAACCATTCATTCACATCCTGTCTGACACTGCAACATCTTGGTATCTTAATACAGGATTTCTTCGCTTGCCTATTCCTTGGGCACGACCTACTTCCACATTGAACAAATGTGACACCTCCTACAACTGCTGCACCTCTCCTGTCTACAGTATATAAGGTTCCTCTGCTCATATGCTGTTATTCTATTCAAGATTGATGGACTGACAACATCTACTCAAGATTGAGGGCCTGACAACCTCACACTCCTCCTGTTCTTCACGATTCTCCTATGTATGGACTGATGAAGCCACTGTGTGGCGAAAACGTTTCCTCAATAAAGATACCCAAGTGTTGCATATGTGTCTAATTTACAGACAGTGATAAAGAATATGATATAGTTTACTTGGATTTCAGTAAGGCCTTCGATAGAGTACCTCACAAGAGACTCTTAAGAAAGGTGGCAGCTCATGGTATAGGAGGTAAAGTTCTAGCATGGATAGAGGCATGGCTTACCAATAGAAAGCAGAGAGTTTCCATTAATGGGGTCAAATCTGAATGGGGATTAGTCACTAGTGGCGTTCCACAAGGATCAGTTTTAGGTCCATTGTTGTTCATAATTTACATAAATGACCTTGATGAAGGAATTGCAAGTGACATGAGTAAATTTGCTGATGATACAAAAATAGGCCGTATAATTCATTCTGAGGAGGATACCAGTGAACTCCAGGAGGATTTGGACAAATTAATGTCTTGGTCTGAAAAGTGGCAGATGAAGTTCAATGTGGACAAGTGTAAGGTGCTAGTCGTTGGTAATGAAAATATCCCTCGAATTTATAAACTAGGTGAAGTAGAGCTTGATCATACAGAATGTGAAAAAGACTTGGGAGTCATGGTAAGCAGAAATCTAAAGCCAAGACAACAGTGCCTAAGTGTGCGCAATGAGGCTAAAAGATTACTAGGATTTATTTCAAGAAGTATAAGCAACAGAAGTCCAAAAGTTATTTTACAGCTCTATACATCACTAGTGAGACCTCATTTGGATTATGCAGCTCAGTTTTGGTCTCCTTACTACAGAATGGATATAGATTCGTTGGAGAACATACAGAGAAGAATGACTAAAATGATTTACAGTATAAGAAATCTCCCGTATGAAGATAGACTTAGAGCGCTGAATCTCCACTCTCTGGAGAGACGTAGAATGAGGGGAGATATCATCGAGGTGTACAAGTGGATGATAGGCATAAACAAAGGAGATATTAATAAAATACTGAGGATATCGAACCAAGTAAGAACCAGAAATAACGGATTTAAATTGGATAAATTTAGATTTAGAAAGGACATACGCAAGTACTGGTTTTCGAACAGAGTTGTAGATGCGTGGAACAATCTTCCGAGTAGGGTGATAGAGGCTAGGACTTTGGGTGGCTTTAAAAAGAGATTGGACAAATATATGAGTGGGAGGGGCTGGGTTTGATTAGTGTCGTGAGTACGGGAGTAAATTCTTAGGTAGTGGTGGTTTTGATAAGGACCTGCCTTGTATGGGCTAGTAGGCCTTCTGCAGTTTTCCTCCATTCTTATGTTCTTATGTTCTTATGTTCTTATGTTAACTAGAAATAATTAGTGGTATGGGTTTTGGGGGGAAAACAGTGAAGTCCCAGTGTAGTAATATTATGAGTTCAAGGGGAACTAGTAATAGGCAGAATAAGGTGGATACTGGAAAGCCAGTGGCACTAGATGACAAGGACAGTAATAGGTATATTGGAAAAACAGAAATGAGCAGGATGGGTAAAGAGAAAGGAGGGTCTTTAAATATATATTATAGTAATTGTCGTAGTGCTAGGAATAAGATGGACGAGTTGAGATTAGTTGGTAGTGCAGGTAACATTGATGTATTTGCTATAACTGAGACGTGGTTTACATAAGAACATAAGAAAGGAGGAACACTGCAGCAGGCCTGTTGGCCCATACTAGGCAGGTCCTTCACATTCCATCCCACTAACAGAATATTTGTTCAACCTAATTTTCAATGCTACCCAAGAAATAAGCTTTGATAATTTTATTTACTCATGTGCAATTCCCACTCAAATCCAACCCCTTTCACTCATGAATTTATAGGTCATTTAGATAGGTTAAAAATGTTAGTTAAGGGTTCACAGAGTTCCATTTTGCATTCCTTAAGAACCCTTGAAAAAAGCTCATCAGGACCTGGCGATTTATTTTGCTTCAAACGGTCTATCTGTTTGATAACCATTTCACTAGTGACTGTGATACTACATAATTTATCTTCTTCAGGCCCCCTAAAATACCTAATTCTTGGGATATTATTAGTGTCTTCCTGAGTGAAAACCGAGAGAAAATAATTATTAAAAATAGAGCACATTTCATTCTCTTTGTCAGTAAGATACCCATAATTATTTTTAAGGGGACCTATCTTATCTCTAACTTTTGTTCTATACAAATGGAAAAAACTTTTTGGGTTAGTTTTCGAATCCCTAGCAACTTTAATTTCGTAGTCCCGTTTAGCTTTTCTTATCCCTTTTTTAACATCTCTCTTAATGTCAATATACTGATTCATAAGATGACCCTCACCTCTTTTGATACGCCTATAAATTCCTTTCTTCTGCCCTAAAAGATATTTGAGCCTATTATTCATCCATTTTGGGTCATTTCTATTCGATCTAATTTCTTTATATGGGATAAATGTTCTTTGGGCAGCATGTATAGTGTTCAGAAAACTGTCATATTGATAGCTCTCTTCATTACCCCAGTCCACAGATGATAATGTGTTCTCTAAGTCCATTGTAATCTGCTAAGCGAAAATCTGGGACCGTTACTGAATTATCCCTACTATAAAACTTCCATTCAATGCCAAAGATAATTGATTTGTGGTCGCTTGCGCCGAGTTCCTCTGTAATTTCTAAATTATTAACAAGGGTTTCCTTGTTTGCCAGAACCAAGTCAAGCAGGTTATTTCCCCTTGTAGGTTCTGTCACAAACTGCTTCAAAAAACAATCTTGAACTACTTCTAAGAAGTCGTTAGATTCTAAATTCCCTGTCAAGAAATTCCAATCAATCTGACTAAAGTTAAAGTCCCCTAGAATTACTACGTTATCGTGCCTTGTGGCCTTAACAATTTCCTCATATAGTAGTCTCCTTTGGTCCCTATCTAAGTTTGGGGGACGGTATATCACACCTAAAATCAATTTTTTATGCCCCTTTGAAAATTCTATCCAGACAGACTCTGTATGTGTTATTTCAGACTTTATTCCCGTTTTTATGCAACAGTTCAAGCGATCTCGGACATACAGTGCCACTCCACCCCCTTTCCCGAAACTTCTGTCTACTTGGAACAATTTAAAACCCTTTATATGACATTCAGCAGGCATGTCCCTATTTTTCGTATTGAACCACGTCTCAGTTATGGCAAATACATCAATGTTACCTGCACTTGAAGCAGTTTGTGACAGAATTTTGAAGCAGTTTGTGACAGAACCTACAAGGGGAAATAACCTGCTTGACTTAGTTCTGGCAAACAAGGAAACCCTTGTTAATAATTTAGTTTCATAGTAGGGATAACTCAGTAACGGTCCCAGATTTTCGCTTAGCAGATTACAATGGACTTAGAGAACACTTATCATCTGTGGACTGGGGTAATGAAGAGAGCTATCAATATGACAGTTTTCTGAACACTATACATGCTGCCCAAAGAACATTTATCCCATATAAAGAAATTAGATCGAATAGAAATGACCCAAAATGGATGAATAATAGGCTCAAATATCTTTTAGTGCAGAAGAAAGGAATTTATAGGCGTATCAAAAGAGGTGAGGGTCATCTTATGAATCAGTATATTGACATTAAGAGGGACTTTAAAAAGGGGATAAGAAAAGCTAAACGGACTACGAAATTAAAGTTGCTAGGGATTCGAAAACTAACCCAAAAGTTTTCCAGGTGTATAGAACAAAAGTTAGAGATAAGATAGGTCCCATTAAAAATAATTATGGGTATCTTACTGACAAAGAGAATGAAATGTGCTCTATTTTTAATAATTATTTTCTCCGGTTTTCACTCAGGAAGACACTAATAATATCCCAAGAATTAGGTATTTTAGTGGGCCTGAAGAAGATAAATTATGTAGTATCACAGTCACTAGCGAAATGGTTATCAAACAGATAGACCGTTTGAAGCAAATAAATGCCAGGTCCTGATGAGCTTTTTCAAGGGTTCTTAAGGAATGCAAAATGGAACTCTGTGAACCCTTAACTAACATTTTTAACCTATCTCTTCAAACAGGTGTAGTGTCTGATACGTGGAAGATGGCTAATGTAATTCCTATTTTTAAAGCAGGGGACAAGTCGTTACCATCAAATTACCGCCCAATAAGTCTAACATCAATTGTGGGCAAATTATTAGAGTCGATTATAGCTGATAACATAAGAAGCCATCTCGATAGGCATAATTTGATTAATGATACTCAACATGGATTCACCAGGGCCGTTCATGCCTAACTAATTTATTAACTTTTTTTTCAGTAAGGCTTTTGAGGCAGTTGATCATGATAAAGAATTCGATATTGTTTATTTGGATTTTAGTAAGGCTTTGATAGAGTACCACATCAAAACTGTTAAAGAAAGTGGCTGTCACGGCATTAGGACAAAGTGTTTTCATGGATCGAGTCATGGCTCACCAATAGGAAGCAGAGTGTGCATTAATGGGGTTAAATCTGAGTGGGGATCTGTAACAAGTGGCGTTCCACAGGGATCGGTTTTGGGCCCGTTGTTGTTTATAATATATATAAGAACATAAGAACATGAGAAGAGTGAACACTGGCAGTAGGCGTTATTCTAGGCAGTCCTTCATTTCCATCCCACCAACAGAATATTTGTTCAACCTAATTTTCTGCTACCCTAAGAAATAAGCTCTGATAATTCCATTCACCATGTGTAACTTCCCCTCCACCATGATTAATCCAACCTAATTTAAACTACCCAAGGTCCCTGCCAATCAATCCTATGCAGACTGTCCCACTCATCAACATCTATTTCCAAACTATTTCTTATATCTTTCTAAATTCAAACTTTCTCACTTGAACCATTATTGGTCTTCTCTTGAGAGATACTCTCAAGACATTTTTATATCCTTGTTAATACCATTTTCCATTCTCGATCATACTCCTCACACATTGAATGTAATTTAAGGGTCTTCAATCTTTTTTAGGTAAGATTTCAATGCCATGTAAATTCTTCTTTTACGCTGAATGCTTCTACATTTATGTCCATTCTGTAACAGGAGACGAAGTGCATGCACTAGGTGAGGCTTTACAATGATGTATGCTTGTAATATAACTCTCTGGACTTGTTAACACTTCTGATATAATCCCAGTAATCTATCCGTTATTACGTAGCTTAGGCATTGCTGTCTTGGTTTAAGGTTGCTGCTTACATCACTCCCTGTCCTTCTCGCATCTGTATGGCTAAGTTCTACGTTATTTAACTTATAAGTGCTTGGTTATGGACACTCCGAGTTTAGAACTGCATTTTCACATTGACTGCTTCGACTGGTATTTGTCTAAACCCCGGTAGTTCACTGACACTACGTCTGAATCTTGACGAGGGAATTACTAGTGATATGAGCAAATTCGCTGATGACACTGAAGATGGGTAGGATAATCGATTCAGACGTAGATTCACGGAACTCAGGGGGATTTAGAAAAAACTACTTCCTGGTCAGAAAATGGCAGATGCAGTTCAATGTAGATAAATGCAAAGTTCCCAAAGCTTGGGAATGTTCATAACCCTAGCACCTACCAGCTTAATAATGTTGAACTCAGCCGTACAGAATGCGAAAAGGATTGGGGTTATGGTAAGCAGCAACCTCAAACCAAGTCAGCAATGCCTAAGCGTAAGAAATAAAGCAAATAGATTACTGGGATTTATATCAAGAAGTGTAAGCAACAGAAGTCCAGCGGTTATATTACAGCTTTATACATCATTAGTAAGGCCTCTCTAGATTATGCAGCTCAGTTCTGGTCTCCATTTTACAGAATGGATATAAATTCGTTAGAAAACATTCAGCGAATGACAAAGTTAATTCATAGCATTAGAAATCTTCCGTATGAAGAAAGATTGAAGACCCTTAAATTACATTCACTTGTAAGACGAAGAATGAGGGGAGACATGATCGAGGTATATAAGTGGAAGATGGTATTAATAAGGGGATATAAATAAGGTCTTGAGGATATCTCTCCAAGAGAGAACCCGCAATAATGGATTCAAATTGATAAGTTTAGATTTAGAAAGGATATAGGAAAATATTGGTTTGGAATTAGGGTAGTTGATGAGTGGAACAGTCTGCCTAGTAGGTCATTGAAGCTAGACCTTGGGTAGTTTCAAATTTAGGTTGATAAATGCATGAGTGAGGGGTTGGATTTGGAGTGGACTCGCACTGAGTTAATAGAATCTTCAAAGCTTATTTCTGGGTAGAATTGAAAATTAGGTTGGGATTATTCTGTTAGTGGATGGATTGTGAAGGACCTGCCTAGTATGGGCCAACAGGCCTGCTGCAGTGTTAAGGGATTTATATCAAGAAGTGTTTGGGATTTATATCAAGAAGTGTTAGCAACAGAAGTCCAGAGGTTATATTTACAGCTTTATACATCATTAGTAAGGCCTCACCTGATTACGCAGCTCAGTTTTGGTCTCCATATTACAGAATGGACATAAATTCGTTAGAAAACATTCAGCGTAGAATGACTAAATTAATACATAGCATTAGAAATCTTCCTTACGAAGAAAGATTGAAGACCCTAAAATTACATTCACTTGTAAGACGTAGAATGAGGGGAGACATGATCGAGGTATACAAGTGGAAATGGGTATTAACAAAGGGATATAAATAAGGTCTTGAGGATATCTCTCCAAGAGAGAACCCGCAGTAATGGATTCAAGTTAGATAAGTTTAGATTTAGAAAAGATATAGGAAAGTATTGGTTTGGAAATAGAGTAGTTGATGAGTGGAACAGTCTGCCTAGTAGGGTTATTGAAGCTAGGACCTTGGGTAGTTTCAAATTTAGGTTGGATAAATTCATGAGTGAGAGGGGTTGGATTTGAGGGGACTCGCGCATGAGTGGGTAGAATTGTCAAAGCTTATTTCTTGGGTAGCATTGAAAATTAAGTTGAGCAAATATTCTGTTAGTGGGACGGATTGTGAAGGACCTGCCTAGTATGGGCCAACAGGCCTGCTGCAGTGTTCCTCCTTTCTTATGTTCTTATGTTCCTCCTTTCTTATGTTCTTATGTTCTTACTTGCAACTAATCTCAAATCGTCCATCTTATTCCTAGCACTACGACTATTTGTATAATACACTTTTAAAGACCCCCTTTCTCTTTACCCTTCCTAGCTTCTTTCTGTTTTTCCACTATACCTATTACTGTCCTTGTTATTGTTAGGATTTTTATATCAAAGCCTAGATCTATATTTCGACATTCAGTATTTTCCATTTCTAAACCCATACCTCTAACTAATCCTAGTTTAAAGTCCTAACAACACCTCAACTGAAAGGAGGAACACTGCAGCAGGCCCTGTTGGCCATACTAGGCAGGTCCTTCACAATCCGTCCCACTAACAGAATATTTGCTCAACCCAATTTTCA
>WNWK01053591.1:0-11828 GCA_009830355.1 Cherax destructor | reverse complement strand
TACATGATAGTGCGGGTACATGATGGGCTGGGTGCATGAGGGTCTGGTCACGATGGTGCTGGGTCTACATGAGGTGCTGGGTCACATGATATGCTGGGTCACATGATGTGCGGGTCCATGATGGTGCGGGGTGTACTGATGTGCTGGGTCACATGATGTGCTGGGTACATGTTGCTGGGTCACATGATGTGCTGGAGCTAAGGGGGTCCCGGGTGCTTTACATGATTGGGGGGTCACATGATAGTGCTAGGTGCTACATGATAATGCTGGGTGCTACATGATAGTGCTGGGTGCTACATGATAGTGCTGGGTGCTACATGATAGTGTTGGGTGCTACATGATAGTGCTGGGTACTACATGATAGTGCTGGGTGCTACATGATAGTGCTGGGTGCTACATGATAGTGCTGGGTGATACCTGATAGTGCTGGGTGCTACATGATAGTGCTGGGTGCTACATGATAGTGCTGGGTGATACGTGATAGTGCTGGGTGCTACATGATAGTGCTGGGTGCTACATGATAGTGCTGGGTACTACATGATAGTGCTGGGTGCTACATGATAGTGCTGGGTGATACGTGATAGTGCTGGGTGCTACATGATAGTGCTGGGTGCTACATGATAATGCTGGGTGCTACATGATAGTGCTGGGTGCTACATGATAGTGCTAGGTGCTACATGATAGTGCTGGGTGCTACATGATATTGCTAGGTGCTACATGATAGTGCTGGGTGCTACATGATAGTGCTGGGTGCTACATGATTGTACTGGTAGCTTATAATGATAATATGATGATAATGATAATATGATAATAATGATATTGATAAGGATGTAGATAATGACGATAATGATGATAATGATAATTATAATGATAATGAATAAGTTGATGCTAGTAATAATGATAATAATGATTGATGATGTTCAGCATTACTGGGTATAGTTATATTGATGCTGGGATATGCTGAGTGCGGTCATATTAATGCTGGGATCTGCTAAGTGTAGTCATATTGATGTTGGAATCTGCTGGGCGCGGTCATATTGATGCTGGGATCTGCTAAGTGTAGTCATATTGATATTGGAATCTGCTGGGCGCGGTCATATTGATGCTGGGATCTGCTGGGTGTAGTCATATTGATTCTGGGATCTGCTGGTTGTAGTAATATTGATGCTGGGATCTGCTGGGTGTAGTTGTATTGATGCTGGGATCTGCTGGGAATAGCATATTGATGCTGGAATCTGCTGGGTGCAGTCATATTGATGCTGGGATCTGCTAGGTGTAGCATATTGATGCTGGGATCTGCTTGGTGCAGCATATTGATGCTAGGATTTGCTAGGTGCAGCATATTGATGCTGGGATCTGCTAGGTGCAGCATAATAATGCTAGGATCTGCTAGGTGCAGCATATTGATGCTGGGATCTGCTAGGTGCAGCATATTGATGCTCGGCTCTGCTAGGTGCAGCATATTGATGTTGGGATTTGTTGAGTACAGAATATTAATGGTGGGGTCTGGTGCATGCAGCATATTGTTGGTAGATTCTAGTGGTTACCACATATCGATGCTGGGTGCATCATATTGATGCTTGGAGCATGTGGGGAGCAGCATATTGATGCTAGCAGCGTGAGGGGTGCTCAATATTGATGCTAAGAGCATGTGGAGAGCTCAGAATTCATGCTAAGAGCATGTGGTATTCTTAATATGCTAGGACGTGTGGGGCGCAGCATATTGATGCTAGGAGCGTGTGGGGTGCACAATATTGATGCTATGGGAATGTGGGGTGCTCAGTATTGATGCTAAGACTCTGCGGTGCCCAATATTGATACTAGGGGTCGTGTGAAGTGCTCAATATTGATGCTAGGTGCATGTGGTGCATAATATTGATGCTAGAGGTGTAAAGGGTGTTCGTTATTGATGCTAGGGGTATGTGGGGTGCAGCATATTAATGCTAAGGGCTTGTTGGGTGCAGCATATTGATGCTAGTAGCGTGTGAGGTGTTCAATATTGATGCTACGAGAGTGTGTGGTGCTCAGTATTGATGATGGGGGATTTGCCATGACATACAATTAAGTTGAACCAGAAGACACTTGTTGTCTTACATTTGTCTCTCTTCACCTAGCAGTGGCCAGGTATAAACAGATGTAAGAGTTGCTTACCCATCTCTACTCTCGCGGACATGAAGCTAGGATCTTTCTTTGGGAGGTACGACCCGCTACGACAGAGCTACGACCCACTTCCAGTGAGCTACGACCCGCATCAACGGAACTATGACATGCTTCTCTGTAAAGGAAGAAAATTGACAATATTAGTAATAATAATAATAATAATAATAATAATATTGATAATAATAATTACAAGAGTAATAATTGTAACAATAATAATAATAATTATTAATAATGAATCGCCATAACTATGATTCTACAGTCATTTAAAAGTGTTATTGTTGCACTCGGACGCGACCTGTACCTGAATTGGGTGGTTAACTACATTTAAACGCTATGGACAACATGAGGGTCATTAATGGTGTGTGTAACCTGTTTACTGTCAGTCAAGAGTACTTTAATGTGGCCTTAAACACACACACACACACACAGACATACACACACCAGGGGCCAGGAGCTATGACTCAACCCCTGCAACCACAACTAGGTGGGTACAAACACACACATACATTTATATATATATTTATGCGTGTGTGTGTGTGTGTGCGCGCCAGAGGAGCGCGCGCGCACACACACTAAGAATATTTATTTACATACAAATATATATTGAAATATATTAGCATCGACTCTATGAACTAAGACAAGAGAGACAAAATTATACGCAATTACGCGACAATACTGGCGGGTAAACATGCGATATTATTATTATCTGAAAAAATAGTGAATTTTCACTATCGATCAATACCACTCGTTTGTGGTTACAATAATATATATAAGCTGCTCGTGAGGCTAGTACACCAAACGGGGAGTAGAATGAAATTAGCTTAGAAACTCCCACACTACCGTATGTCCTCAGATGACAGTAAAACACCTAGCTCTGCTGGCTGCGTCATTCTTGTAGGATTTGGTGGTCCTGTGGGTTAAAGCGTCATGTGGTTCTCGCTCACCATGATGCGGCCATTACAACATGGGTTCGAGTCCTTGGCTAGCGCAGTGTTGTTATTGATGTATATAGTATATGTATATATATATATATATATATATATATATATATATATATATATATATATATATATATATATATATATATATATATATATATATGTATATGGAGTATGTGTAATTTATGTTTATATGTATACGTTATATGCGGTGTATGTTTAGACTGTAGTACAAATTATGAACTAGGTAAATATTGATATATGCATCAGCATATACTATACAAATTCTTCGAATATATATTTTTATTATTATTATTATTATTATTATTATTATTAATATCATTATTATTAACATTATCATCATTCTTCTTCTTCTTCTTCTTCTTCTTAACTTATTATTATTATTATTATTAACTTATTATTATTATTATTAACTTATTATTATTATTATTATCATTATTAACATATTATTATTATTATTATTAACATTATTATTATTATTATTATTATTATTATGATTATCATAATTAGGAAGGTGGAAACCAATCATTCGTGAGAGCGACGAACGAAAAAGGAGCGAGCTAATCAAGTTCAATCCAAGGGGAGGATAGCTCCATTTCCTAGGATCAAGAGCCCTTCACCACCATCAAAGGAATATTGGCAAAAGTTTATAAAAGAAAAACCATTGTAAATATTGCACGCTGACTTGGATCATTGAGCAAATGACTCAGTGGACCAGGGAACGGGCGGGTAAACACGTTCATCAAGCAAGGAACGACATCTATTAGAAAGTTGAAGGAAGAACGAGGACAGCTGGTCTTTAATGGCGTCAGACTGGATCATGAACGGCGTCAGACTGACTCAGTACATGAACGAAGTCAGACTGACTCAGTGCATGAACGGCGTCAGGATGGATCTTTGCATCAACAGCGTCAGATCGGCTCATTGCCTGAACGGCGTCAAATCGGCCTAATTAATGTATGAACGGCGTCGGATCGGCTCAGTGCATGAACGAGGTCAGACCGGCTCAGTGGAACGGGAAGCTCTCGGATAATTCAGTATTGGATTCCCTTCCATTCTTGCCGTTCAAAGTGATGGTATTGTTTTTAGAATTGTATAGGTGTTTGAAGGCCGATGTGCTTTTACTGTGATGGATGACATGTATGTGGGTGGTGGGTCTGTGTGTGGGTGGTGGGTCTGTGTGTGGGTGGTGGGTCTGTGTGTGGGTGGTGGGTCTGTGTGTGGGTGGTGGGTCTGTGTGTGGGTGGTGGGTCTGTGTGTGGGTGGTGGGTCTGTGTGTGGGTGGTGGGTCTGTGTGTGGGTGGTGGGTCTGTGTGTGGGTGGTGGGTCTGTGTGTGGGTGGTGGGTCTGTGTGTGGGTGGTGGGTCTGTGTGTGGGTGGTGGGTCTGTGTGTGGGTGGTGGGTCTGTGTGTATGTGTGATGGGTCTGTGTGTGAGGGGTGGGTCTATCTGTGGGTGGTGGGTCTGAGTGTGGGTGGTGGGTCTGAGTGTGGGTGGTGGGTCTGTGTGTGGGTGGTGGGTCTGTGTGTGGGTGGTGGGTCTGTATGTGTGTGGTGGGTCTGTGTGTGGGTGATGGGGACTGTGTGTGTGTGGTGGGTCTGTGTGTGGGTGGTGGGTCTGTGTGTGGGTGGTGGGTCTGTGTGTGGGTGGTGGGTCTGTGTGTGGGTGGTGGGTCTGTGTGTGGGTGGGGGTCTGTGTGTGGGTGGTGGGTCTGTGTGTGGGTGGTGGGTCTGTGTGTGGGTGGTGGGTCTGTGTGTGGGTGGTGGGTCTGTGTGTGGGTGGTGGGTCTGTGTGTGGGTGGTGGGTCTGTGTGTGGGTGGTGGGTCTGTGTGTAGGTGGTGGGTCTGTGTGTGGGTGGTGGGTCTGTGTGTGGGTGGTGGGTCTGTGTGTGGGTGGTGGGTCTGAGTGTGGGTGGTGGGTCTGTGTGTAGGTGGTGGATCTGTGAGTGGGTAGTGGGTCTGTTTGTGGGTGGTGGGTCTGTGTGTGCATGGTGGGTCTGTGTGTGTGTGGTGGGTCTGTGTGTGGGTGGTGGGTCTGTATGTGTGTGGTGGGTGTGTGGTGTGTGTGTGTGTGTGTGTGGTGGGTGGGTGTGTGGGTGGTGGGTCTGTGAGTGGGTGGTGGGTCTGTGAGTGAGTGGTGGGTCTGTTTGTGGGTGGTGGGTATTACAACCTCAGGGTCTAAGGCCTGTTATCCTGAGTGTAAAAGGGAGCTTGGAGCAAAGAAACAAAGTAGATAATTGCTTTGAATTGTATTTCCTTCACCAAGCAATTGTGAATATATATGAGTTTTTTGTATTTTCCTTCACCAAGTAAATTATAAGGCTTTTTACAAGTATGTATACTATATACAGTAGAACCGACAAGTTGTTAAATTAGACACATATGCAACACTTGGGTATCTTTATTGAGAAAACGTTTCGCCACACAGTGGCTTGATGAAGCCACTGTGTGGCGAAACGTTTTCTCAATAAAGATACCCAAGTGTTGCATATGTGTCTAATTTAACAACTTGTCGGTTCTCTGAACCATTCATCTACATCCTGTCTGACACAGCAACTTCTTGGGATCTTGATACAAAGGGATTCTTCAACATTTGTCCAAACCTTTGGACAAGGACTTACTTCGACTAGTGGTTGATACCACTATGACCTGCCTCCTCCTGCTTCATCTCACCTGTCTACAGTATATAAGCAACTTCTATTTGCCTTATGTTGTATTTACTTCAAGATTGATGGACTGAACACATCGACTCCAGGCCGAGGGACTGATTACCTCAAACTCCTCCTTTTATTACTACTTTCTTTTTTGTATTGGACTGATGAAGCCACTGTGTGGCGAAACGTTTTCTCAATAAAGATACCCAAGTGTTGCATATGTGTCTAATTGTTGTATGGTGACCAGTTGTTTGGTGGACCAGTTGTATGGTGGACTTGTTGTATGGAGACCAGTTGTTTGGTGGACCAGTTGTATGGTGGACCAATTGTATGGTGGACTTGTTGTATTTTGACCAGTTTGGTGGACTTGTTGTATTTTGACCAGTTTGGTGGACTTGTTGTATGGTGACCAGTTGTTTGGTGGACCAGATGTATGGTGGACTTGTATGGTGACCAGTTGTTTGGTGGACCAGTTGTATGGTGGACTTGTATGGTGACCAGTTGTTTGGTGGACCAATTGTATGGTGGACTTGTTGTGTGGTGGACCAGTTGTATGGTGCATTTGTATGGTAGATCATTTGTATGTTGTATGGTGCACTTGTATTGTGGACGAGTTTGTATGGAGGAACTGTTGTATGCTGGATCAGTTGTATGGTGACTAGTTGTATTATGGACTTGTTGTATGGAGACCAGTTGTTTGGTGGACCAGTTGTATGGTGGACTTGTTGTATGGAGACCAGTTGTTTGGTGGCCTTGTTGTATGGAGACCATACAATTGGTCCACCAAACAACTGGTCACCATACAAGTCCACCATACAACTGGTCCACCAAACAACTGGTCACCATACAAGTGTACAGGACGAAGGTGAGGGAAAAGGTAGGACCTCTGAAAATTGGGAATGGACAGCTGACGGATAACAAACTGGAAATGTGTTCTCTATTTAATGACTATTTTTTGTCAGTCTTTACACAAGAAGACGTAAATGAGATTCCAGAAATTAACAATTATTCAGTTCCTGAAGAATTCAAATTAACTAATATTACTGTCACGAGGGACATGGTTATCAAAGAGATAGATAAACTGAAGCAAAATAAGTCCCCGGGACCCGACGAGTTGTTTTCCAGGGTACTTAAAGAATGCAAAATGGAACTTAGTCAGCCATTAACGAATGTGTTTAATACGTCCATCCTAACTGGTGTTGTGCCAGAGATGTGGAAGATAGCTAATGTAGTTCCTATATTCAAATCAGGGGATAAGTCCATTCCATCAAATTACCGTCCAATAAGCCTCACGTCTATAGTAGGCAAATTATTAGAATCAATTATAGCTGATATTATCAGAAGTCACCTTGAAGAACATAATTTGATTAATGAATCTCAGCATGGGTTTACGAGAGGTCGTTCCTGCCTGACAAATTTACTGACGTTTTTCAATAAAACATTTGAGGCAGTAGACAGTGATAAAGAACATGATATAGTTTACTTGGATTTCAGTAAGGCCTTCGATAGAGTACCTCACAAGAGACTCTTAAGAAAGCTGGCAGCTCATGGTATAGGAGGTAAAGTTCTAGCATGGATAGAGGCATGGCTTACCAATAGAAAGCAGAGAGTTTCCATTAATGGGGTCAAATCTGAATGGGGATTTGTCACTAGTGGCGTTCCACAAGGATCAGTTTTGGGCCCATTGTTGTTCATAATTTACATTAATGACCTTGATGAAGGAATTGCAAGTGACATGAGTAAATTTGCTGATGATACAAAAATAGGCCGTATAATTAATTCTGAGGAGGATAACAGTGAACTCCAGGAGGATTTGGATAAATTAATGTCTTGGTCTGAAAAGTGGCAGATGAAGTTCAATGTGGACAAGTGTAAGGTGCTTGTCGTTGGTAATGAAAATATCCCTCGAATTTATAAACTAGGTGAAGTTGAGCTTGATCATACAGAATGTGAAAAAGACTTGGGAGTCATGGTAAGCAGAAATCTAAAGCCAAGACAACAGTGCCTAAGTGTGCGCAATAAGGCTAACAGATTACTAGGATTTATTTCAAGAAGTATAAGCAACAGAAGTCCAAAAGTTATTTTACAGCTCTATACATCACTAGTGAGACCTCATTTGGATTATGCAGCTCAGTTTTGGTCTCCTTACTACAGGATGGATATAGATTCATTGGAGAACATACAAAGAAGAATGACTAAAATGATTTACAGTATAAGAAATCTCCCGTATGATGATAGACTTAGAGCGTTGAATCTCCACTCTCTGGAGAGACGTAGAATGAGGGGAGATATCATCGAGGTGTACAAGTGGATGATGGGCATAAACAAAGGAGATATTAATAAAATACTGAGGATATCGAACCAAGTAAGAACCAGAAATAACGGATTTAAATTGGATAAATTTAGATTTAGAAAGGACATAGGCAAGTACTGGTTTTCGAACAGAGTTGTAGATGCGTGGAACAATCTTCCGAGTACTGTGATAGAGGCTAGGACCTTGGGTGGCTTTAAAAAGAGATTGGACAAATATATGAGTGGGAGGGGCTGGGTTTGATTTGTGTCGTGAGTACGGGAATAAATTCTTAGGTAGTGGTGGTTTTGATAAGGACCTGCCTTGTATGGGCCAGTAGGCCTTCTGCAGTGTTCCTCCATTCTTATGTTCTTATGTTGTTTGGTGGACCAGTTGTATGGTGGACTTATTGTATAGTGGACCAGTTGTATTGTGGACTTGTTGTATGGTTACCAGTTGTTTAGTGGACCAATTGTATGGTGGACTTGTTGTATAGTGGACCAGTTGTATGGTGCACTTGTATGGTGGATCAGTTGTATGTTGTATGGTGCACTTGTATTGTGGACGAGTTTGTATGGTGGACCTGTTGAATAGTGGACCAGTTGTATATTGAACTTGTTGTAAGGTGGACCAGTTGTATGGTGGACTTGTATGGTGGACCAGTTGTATGGTGGGCTTGTATGGTGGATCAGTTGTATGGTGGACCAGTTGTATGGTGCACTTGTATGGTGGACCACTTATAGGGGGAAAATACCGGCTAGTTTTTGGTAGCAAGAGTTTAATGGATTTTTATGCTCTTCCTGGTTGGTATTTTCTGTTCGTGTGTAAGCGCCTCTTCGTACTTCCGTCTAGCTACCGTGGTAGGTTTGGCGGCTGCTGTTCTTGAGTGATGGTGAAAGCATTTCTTCTTTTTTTTAGGTCACCCTGACTCGGTGGGAGACGGCCGGTGTGTTGAAAATCTTATTGAAGGGAATATGCTTGTAAAAAAAAAGCTACCATATGTCTGCCTTTGCTTTTGATTAACTTCATATGACAGTTTCTACTAGTGTTCTGCCTCGTGAGCCATGCTGTTCCTGTACTTACAACTGTGTACGTTGCTTGTTTTCACTGTATTCTTGTCAAAGATCTTTAGGCTGAAGTTCTTCGTAACATCCCAGTGACTTACTCTCATCTTTAACTTGTAGTTATAAATGAGACGCTTGAGCAACATTTGGGTTTGTTTATTCTGGCTTCTTCAGTCCAATACAGAGAAGAACGGTGGAAGATGAGGAGTTTGAGGTAGCTGGTCCCTCTGCCCGGTGTCGATGCGTTCGGTCTATCAAAGTACAGCATATGTAGTTATAGTGTTTGTAAGGCAACAGGACAAGTGTTTCCTGACGCGAGTCTTAGTCATATGATGACTAAGGTTGATGACTAGGCTGAGGGACTAATTGTCTCAAACTCCTCCTCATCTTCCAGCGTTCTTCTATGTATTCGACTGAAGAAGCCACTGGGTGGCGAAACGTTTCCAGAATGAAGATACCCAAGCGTCTCATTTATCGACTTCCAGTTATGCTCCCTTGTTTCTGTTCCTCGAGTTTCAGACTCTGTTTCTAGATAGACAATGGCAAAAGTGACAAGTGGAAATAGAGAGACTGGTAGAAGATAATCTATTTTAATACGAGGTTTCGCTCAAGGCTAGGCTTTACCATGTCTTGATGAAGCCTTGGGTGAAACGGGTGTATTAAAAAGGATTCTATGCTCTAGTGCCTTTATTCCCAGTCTGTCCCTGTCTGTCTTATGAATATAGTATTTTGTACGTTGTTTTCATGTTTCCCTTTTTCGTTTCTTTGTGGTCATCTGACTCTGTTCATTTAGCTTTCCTAGCCAGTCTTGTTGCAAATCTCTGAACTTTCTCAAGTTTTTTTTTATATTTTTGATCAGCAGTGCGTTACAGGAAGGTGTTGTGACACAAGTCAAGTTTGCTAGGTACCTTGTTCCATTGACACTGCAGCATTATGTTCTCATGAGCTTCCTGTGATATACACTATGTTTACCTCTAGGGTTCTTGCTAGAGATCTACAGCCTCAGTCTCCCCAGTCTAAACTACGTCACTGAATTTGTCCGCTTTCCTAAATATTAATGACTTTTAACATTATGGGATTGAAATCATTCCTGTAGGTTTTCAAGTTCTCTAGCAGTCTTTCCATGGCTTTTTTTTTTGAGATTTTATTCTCATCATCTGCAAATAGCAAACTATAGGACTTGTTTATCTTGTATGTTATTTATGTTCATGAGGAACAGTGTTGGTCCTGACACACAGACCTGTGGGACCCTAATTGTCACTTCTGCCCACTTGCTGCTGATCATCGGTCTGCCTACAGGGACCTCAAAGACAATTTAAGAGAGTCTTTTAAAACTGACAATTTAATGAGTAATGATCCATTTTCTAAATACTCCTCGATTTCATCAGAGGCGCTGGAAAAAAAATAGTTCTGTGAGACTCAGTTGTACCAGCTGACTGAAGTCATAGTCCATGTCTGTAGACAATGCAGACATGGGGGGTATTATCTGCCGTTTTTCCATCGACAAAAAGTACGAAATGTTTGTTTGTTTTTGTCGGAAGATAATGCAGAAGCCTTTAGGACTGTCACCTTAGCAAATTTATAGTGGCTGTTCTCTCCTGACTGTTACCGTACAACTAGTGTAGGTGTAAAGCAATGTTGCCCAATGTTGTACCTGGCGCTAGTTTAGCGCGTCTGCCTGATTCTTCGATGCATCGAAGTATTTATCAATGTCAGCATCGTTGACTATAGGTACCTTTTCAGCTGTCAGAATAATATCAGTTCCCTTTCTTGACAGCTGATTCCTCTCTTCCTCTCCCACACGAGTAACAGCTTCGAGCAGTCTCCGCTGTTTAACCCACTTCAGCCCCGAGTCGACACATGAAGACAATGAAATAGGTTCCACAGCTGCTGCTCAAATTCCTCTCCTTTTTCCAGGAAATCTCTCTTTGTTCTCCAGCACCGGGGCAATCCTCGCGCTGATCAGTGCTCTGATTGCTTCTGTGTTGCATTGCAGGCAAATTCCTGGTCTGTGCTTTCTTCACTATATAAAAAGCAAATATGAGAAGCTTGAGTTTCCCCTTCAATATTCAGGCTTCGCCTAGGAATATTTAATTCACCAATAGTTAACACTGGAGTCAGGAAAAAGGAGGTTGAGGTATGATGAAGGTAACACATTCTGATACCTGTACCAATTATGCTCTTACTACCAGACCAACGTATCAAATTATTTCCGTATCAGAAAACAGACCAGAAAAGAAACCTCATTCCTTCGATACTGTACACCAATTAATCCAGCCAGCTTCCAGCACTGCTGCAATGTTATATCTACTTCATATTTTCTGCAGCTGGCCTAAATATCTTAGGGCATTCCTCAAGTTTTTCAATTGAAAATACAATTCAACAAGTTCAGACAAAAAATATTTAAGGTCTATTATCTGCTTTGTTAGAGAAATGTAAACGAGGAACCGATATTTCTAAACTGTTAATTACAATGACTTTAAAAATTACTAAAAATTATTGAGTAAATTTAAAATTAGATAAATAACATCATTAATGTATTCATACAAAGTAATTAACAGCATAAATTATTTAATGTACGTAAATGATTGCTAGAAACACATGTAAATTTATCGAATCAAAATCAATTTACAGCAATTGTTGGAACTTGGAGGGAATGTTGACAGTACAGAGTGGCAGGACAAAAGTGTTCATTGTATTGTG
>WNWK01053590.1:0-11828 GCA_009830355.1 Cherax destructor | reverse complement strand
ATATATCAATGACCTTGATGGGGAATTACTAGTGATATGAGCAAATTCGCCGATGACACGAAGATAGGTAGGATAATTGATTCAAACGTAGATGTCAGGGAACTTCAGGAGCATTTAGACAGACTCAATTTCTGGTCAGAAAAGTGGCAGATGCAGTTCAATGTAGATAAATGCAAGGTTCTGAAGCTTGGGAGTGTCGATAACCCAAGCACTTATAAGTTAAATAACGTAGAACTTAGCCATACAGATTGCGAAAAGGACTTGGGGGTTATGGTAAGCAGCAACCTTAAACCAAGACAGCAATGCCTAAGTGTACGTAATAAGGCAAACAGATTACTGGGATTTATATCAAGAAGTGTAAGCAACAGAAGTCCAGAGGTTATATTACAGCTTTATACATCGTTAGTAAGGCCTCATTTCGATTACGCAGCTCAATTCTGGTCTCCATATTACAGAATAGGTATTAATTCGTTAGAAAACATTCAGCGTAGAATGACTAAATTAATACATAGCATTAGAAATCTTATGTATGAAGAAAGATTGAAGACCCTAAAATTACATTCACTTGTAAGACGTAGAATGAGGGAGACATGATCGAGGTATACAAGTGGAAAATGGGTATTAACAAAGGGGATATAAATAAGGTCTTGAGAATATCTCACCAGAGAGAACCCGCAATAATGGATTCAAATTAGATAAGTTTAGATTTAGAAAGTATATATAGGAAAGTAGAAATAAAGATATATTATTATATGGGTGTGTGTGTAATACTAATTTATGGGAACCAAACCATAGTCTAGACAAGCCTAGTGTTGTAACAATTCCTGTAGGATTGTTCTGGTAGCACTGTTCTACACTCAGTATTTATGTGGCAGTGTTCTATCATCAGCATCAACTATGACTCTACGACTTATCTTTGGGTTTCAAGACTATATGTCATTCCTTACTATGACAACATACGTGCCATCATGTTGATGTGGGACGAACAATAGTTACACTTGGACTCGCAGCAATGGTTTCAAGTTGGAAAAGTTCAGATTCAGGAAGGATATAGGAAAGCACTGGTTTGGTAATAGAGTTGTGGATGAGTGGAACAAACTCCGAGTACCGTCATAGATGCTAAGACGTTGTGTAGTTTTAAAAATAGGTTAGATAAATACATGAGTGGGTGTGAGTTTGGACCTGACTAGCTTGTACTACCAGGTCAGTTGCCGTACTAATTCCTTAAGTGGTAGTGACCTGACTACCTGGAGACTGAGCTCCAGGTGGTCTGCTAGATAATTATATGAGTGGGTGCGGTTGGGTGTGAGTTGGTCCTGACTAGCTTGTGCTACTAGGTCAGATGCAGTGCTCCTTCCCTTTAAAGTGAATGTAACCTGACCTGGCTGGGCCGGGGCATTGGCTTAAGCCTGTTGGAGACTTGGACCTGCCTCGCATGGGCCAGTAGGCCTGCTGCAGTGTTCCTTCTTTCTTATGTTCTTAAATAGGGTAGTTGATGAGTGGAACAGTCTGCCTAGTAGGGTTATTGAAGCAAGTACCTTGGGTAGTTTCAAATTTAGGTTGGATAAATTCATGAGCGAGAGAGGTTGTATTTGAGTGGGAATTGCACATGAGTAAATAGAATTATCAAAGCTTATTTCGTAGGTAGCATTGAAGATTGGGTTGAACAAATATTCTGTTAGTGGGATGGAATGTGAAGGACCTGCCTAGTATGGGCCAACAGGCCTGCTGCAGTGTTCCTCCTTTCTTATGTTCTTATGTTTTTAACGTCCCTCTTAATGTCAGTATACTGATTTATAAGATGACCCTCACCTCTTTTTATGCGCCTATAAATTCCTTTCTTCTGCCCTAAAATATATTTGAGCCTATTTTTTTTTTACATTTTATTAGTTTCCAATAAATATACATTTATAATTCATAAACATGCAAAATACATGTTGCATATAATACAACAGCAATTCTTTGGTTAAACAGTGAAAATATCGAAAATATCAGAAAACTATGCCCTAAAACCCTTACCTCTACCACCAGTGAACTCTTGTCCCCTTTCCCCTAATAAATAAATAAATACAGAGTCCACAAAACATAAACCCAAATAATGAAATACAGTCCACCATAACATATTTTCTATTCCTAAGGATATACAGTGAATACTCATTGACGACTGCAAATAAATTTTACAGTGCACAAAATAAAATTACATTTTACAGTTCCGAAACGTTCAATAATTACATGCTACAAATTGTGCAATAGCAATTTCCTTTAATAAGCTATGCATATATCAGTAAAACATACCCTAACCATTTATCTACAAATAGTGAACTCTTGTCCCCTTCCCTCTTATGCTTGATACAGAGTCCACCAAAAAAAAAACCAAATAATGCAATACCAAGTTCACACTAATATTAGCTCTAGTTCTAATGCTATGCTGTTAACTGCAAATAAAATGTACAGTGTGCACATTTTAACAAATAACAAAACCCAAAGAATGATACATAGTCCACAATAACCGTGACTAGTCCTAATACTATGCAGTGAATACTGCAAATATAATGTACAGTGTGCACAGATAACAAAAAACAAACCCAAATAATGATACATAGTCCACAATAACAGTGACTAGTCCTAATACTATGCAGTGAATACTGCAAATAATATTACCGTGCGCACAAAATAATCCCTACCACACAAGGTTTCCAGTCTCCTTAACTCCACGGGGACTACGCCCTTGTTTCAGTACCATCTCTGTACTAATTATAGTCCAAGACATTCATACCACTCTCACCAAACCTAACCACACCATGCCCCCCGGCACCAGAGGATCCGGCCAAACCCTACAAAACCCCTTACTCCCCCTTCCCCCTTGCAAAACCCCAACCTCACATTCACTCCACCCCACACATCCACTTCCAACACACTAATAATCTAGACAGTCACCGGTCCCCCAACTGTGATGTCATCCGTCCCCGTCCTCTAATGGCTTAACCCCCCTATCTACCTATCTACGTATGCCTCTTTACCACACCTACCCAATGCTCCACCAGCGCCTCTGTCAAGCCCTTTCATTACCATATCTGTCTCCCAATAAACCCTGCACACTCAATTTCCTGTACCCCTCTGAAAAGCTCGAACCCCACTCCCTCCCATATATTAAACGATTCCTGCACATAGTGCGATATATACGTGCCGCCACAGCCCCCATCCTTTCCCTAACACTCATGTCCCTTAATTTCCACGACATGCACACGAAGTCCACCATACAGTACAGTAATCCCTTTTTATCAATATGTCTAACCCCTCCCAAATCCAAGTAAATAGCCCGTAACAAGGGATACCCCCACCCAAACCCCTTAACACCCTCCCATCCACCTACGAACCCCATCCAGAGTTTCACAAAAATATACTGCATGCAGAGCCGACTCCGGCAAGCCACACTTCTGACATTTCCCGTCTTTCGCCAATCCCATACGGAATAAATTCTCCCGTGACGCCACTGCCCCATGTAAAAACCGAAACATCAGCTCCCGGTCCCTCGCCGGCAACCTCAGATCCCTGAACCCCTTCCATATCCCCTTCCAGTCATATACTGGATAAACCGCCTCCCCTTCCACCGTCTCCTCCCCAGCACCAAACCTCATTATAACTGCAACACTCAACCTTTGTGGCTCCCGTATAACCAACAAGCACCGCAGCCAATTTCTGCACTGCCCCAGTTCCCTCTCACCCCACCACTCCCCTACTTCCCGCAGCACCCCTTCCACCCCAGCCTCACCTCTCCCCCCCAACCCACCCCTCCTTACCACACAACGTTTCACATACATACACAACAATCTCCTTTCCAGCCATATTAAACCCAAACCTCCAGAAATTACCCTTTTCCTAACTATCTCCTTCCTGAGCCAATGTCTACCATGTGCCCAAATAAACTTAAATACCCTGCTCTCCAATTCTTTAACATCCCAACTTAATAAAGGAAAAATGTTGGCAATATACCATATCTTACTATATATCATGTTATTAACCGCAATGACCCTCTGCCGCAACGTTAGCTCTCCCGCTCTCCAACTATTCAACCGCTCCGTCGCACTTTTAACTACATTCCTCGAATTCACCTCTCTCGCCTCATCCCTGTCCCTCGTGTAAACAATACCACATATTTTCACCCTGTCCACAATTTTCCACCCATACCTGCAAAAGTGCCTACCTCCAACAATATGGATTTAGCTCCATTGACCCTCATGCCAGTTGCACTACAGAAAGACTTTAAGTGTATTCCTATGTTAACCAG
Source organism: Cherax destructor (assembly GCA_009830355.1). Lineage (NCBI taxonomy): Eukaryota > Metazoa > Arthropoda > Malacostraca > Decapoda > Parastacidae > Cherax > Cherax destructor. The sequence goes on along the minus strand of WNWK01053590.1, from coordinate 7,540 downwards.
CCCCACCTCGTGACACACTAACACCGTCGTGTCATCTACATATCCCACCACATTTCTAATCCCCTTATCCCTCCCCCTAACCCCTTCCCATCCCCCACTAATCTGTAAAACGGATCCTGTAAGCAAGCGAAAAGGATCTGCGACAGGGTTGACCCCTGTCGCAGACCCCTTTCCATCCTAACCTCCCCTCCCAACCTACCATTTATTTGCACCCTCACACTTGCCCCTGCATATAACGCCCTAACCCAATCCAGCACTTCCAATCCAAACCCCTGCCTTTCCATTATTCCAAACATACTCTCATGCTCCACACTGTCATATGCTCCCTTCCAATCCAGTGCAAGTATTCCTCCCTCTTCTTCTCTATCTATGAAATCTTTAATACGTTCATGTCCCTCCCCCACACCCCTTCCCGGTATCCCCCTGTCCTTCCTCAATCACCCCCTATCACCCTTTTTAATCTATTACCTAAAATTTTAGCATATATTTTATAATCCGTATTCATAAGGACTAAAGGTCTATAATTCTCTAATGTTTCCCTTCCTTCCCCTTCCTCACTAATACCATTACCCCCATACCCATGTCCCTCCCCATTGCACCTGTCCTTTTCATACCATTCATCACACCTACCATACAATCCTTTATAATGTCCCAATTCTCCTTATAAAATTCATTTGCCAAACCATCCATACCTGGAGCCTTGCCCTTACTTAATCCTTCCACTGCCTCCCACACCTCCCTCTCACTAATCATGCCCTCCAATCCCTCCCGATCTTCCCTACTCAACCTCTCCCTAATCTTTCCCAATAAAATGCTCCTTTCCTCCATACCCACCCCCCCACTGCTCATGTGCCTTGCAAACCACTTATCAGCATACACGTTCATTCCTTCCGTGGAATTTATTCTCATACCCTTCACATAATTCCCCATGTTTTCATCCACTTCCAGATACTCCAATGACATTCTATCCCGTCTCTGTTTACACTTCCCAAAACATATTGTGAGGGTCTATCCCCCCACAACACATCATCCATTCCGGCTTTCATTCTACATGCCCCAAACCTCTCATTCTGCAAGGTCTTCAACCTATCTTTCAACACCTTAATTTCCTCTGTCATTCTATGTCCTCCCCGCATATAACAGTCTTTCAAGAGGCCCTCAATGTAATTTTGTGAACCGCATCTCCATCCCGCTTCTTCCCTTCCCAACCTCTGATAGTAAGCTTGTATGCCAGGCTTCCCCTTACTTACCCACCAATCCACCAAAGCCCCCCCCTCCCTACTCCCCATCCAAAACCCACCCCACCAATCCCTAAATTCCTCCCTTTTACCATCACCCTTTAATAACTGAACATTTAATTTCCAAAACCTCTATACCATTTTGCAACCCTTCCCACCCCACCTCCACCAACACTCCCCTGTGATCCGTGAAACCCACATCCAAATATTGCACCCCCACTACCACGCTACCTGTTACATAAATCCTGTCTAGTCTAGTCGCATACCCTCTTCTAACAAACGTAGGCTCACCCGCACCTCCCACCCCAATCACGTCTTTCAAACCTACCCTCCTAAGTACGTCTCTTAAGTCTGCAAGTACACAACCTCCTCCCCGCGGCTCTACATCCCTCTCTCTAATTACACAATTAAAATCCCCTCCAACAATTGTTACATTTGGCAAATCCCGACATGCATAAATCATGTAATCCCAAACAAAATCCACCTTTACCTTCCTTGCCCCTCTGCTGGCATGTACACTCCTAAAAAACATACCCTAACTCCACTCCACTCCCCATCTACTCTAACCAGCCTACCCCCCCCACACTCCTCCCATCTCAAAGGTTTGAAAGGGCTTGACACCGCCACTGCTACCGCCACCCCCCCCTTTAATCTACTGGATGAACTTGCAAACACTTTGTATCCATTCAAAAGTAATTCCCCACCACACCTATAATTGTGTTCCTGTATAAAAGCAACTGTCACACCATACCTTCGCAACGTACCTCCACCCAAGCCCTCTTAATTTCATCCCTCAACCCATTTACATTAAGTGTTAAACACTTGAAAACTATGTCAAGGGTTTGCCCTAGGCCTCTGTGGAAGTTGTACCCTGACTTCCCTTTACTCATTTTACCCGTTTGCTTCCCTCCTTAAAAGTACCCTCTCTAGTACCAAACCTAGATCTTTTTTAGCAACTTCCACCGAGGCCTTTTTACAGATCCTCTGCGCCGGTGTCAGCACATCCTCACTGCCTGATGAATTGCCAGACCTTTTACGTGTCCTCTTTATATCTTACACACTACTTGCATCCTCGGTCTGATGGACCTCCACCTGCACATCCTCCATAATTAAGTGTTGTTCCACTGGACTGGCACTCTCCACACTTTCCACCACATTTACTGCATTTATCAAACCATCATTAGTGCTTACACTTAGCACCGGCAAAGGTCGTCCAATATTTCCTTTAATATTTGTTCCAGTGGTACCTCTTCTGCCGAACTCTCCTGGTGATCACAGTCAACCACTGGTATAACAGATTCCTGTGTTAGGGTCTGACAAACCACCTCAGAACCCTCCACAATCTCACTCCAGAGTTTCGTCTGCTTCTCCCGTTGCGTCTCCTCCTTCCGTTCCTCTCTCGCGCCTGCACTTTCACTACTCGTTGCTCTGGCACTTGTCTGGGTCCCGTCCTCCTCATGCAGTCAGCCGCCACATGATCGTAGGCGCCACACAGGCGACACGTCCTGCGCTGTCCCATGTAGGTCACGTACACTTGAGTCCTGAAGTCTGGTATAACAACGTAGGATGGTATGGGGTGCTTCAATGTCATTTTCAATGAGTACGACCCCTCAGGGAGGCCCATCATCGGTCCCTCGCTCCACTTTCCAGGTGTTGCTGCGTGTATCGTACCATACACACTGAAGACCGTACTGATGTCCGTCGGGTCCGCTTCGAATGGGACGTTCTTCAAACGTACCCAAGTGTACGTACGTGAAACGTCCTTCAATCGTACCTGAAGGCCAGTGTGCACCGTGTAGACATGATCCTGGTGTTGATCTACGAGTCGTTCATAAACTTCTGCCGTCAGTAGCTTCACAAATACTCTATTCATCCCATTCAGGGCAACGCCATACAAATCTCCTATGTCAAGACCATACACATCTCGTAATATCGTCGGTAAGACAGTCCCGGCCGTTGCAGGGTTTAGAACACCAGTCACAAGGTCAACACAGACAGTGTTCAGACGTCTCCTCCCTGCTGTCGCCATGTTGCTTTGGAAAACCAAAGTGCTGTAAAGCGTCGCCAGGGGTCAGGTCAGAGCACCACACACCCTCGCACCACCAGAGCTGGGCTGCGACTTGATATGAGCCTATTAGTCATCCATTTTGGGTCATTTCTACTTGATCTAATTTCTTAATATGGGATAAATGTTCTTTGGGCTGCCTGTATAGTGTTCAGAAAACTGTCAAATTGATAGCTCTCTTCGTTACCCCAATAAACAGTTGATAAGTGTTCTCTAAGCCCATTGTAATCTGCTAAGCGAAAATCTTTGACCGTTACTGAGTTATCCCTACTATCATACATCCATTCAATGTTAAAGGTAATTTCTAAATTAATAACAAGGGATTCCTTGTTTGCCAGAACCATTCAAGTAGGTTATTTCCCCTTGTAGGTTCTGTCACAAACTGCTTCAAAAACCATTCCTGAACTACTTCTAAAAAGTCGTTAGATTCTTAATTCCCTGTCAAGAAATTCAAATCAATTTGAATAAAGTTAAAGTCCCCTAGAATTACTACGTTATCATGCCTTGTGGCCTTAACAATTTCCTCCCAAAGTTGTCTCCCTTGTTCCCTGTTCCTATGTTCACTATTATTCTTAAGAACATAAGAACATAAGAAAGGAGGAACACTGCAGCAGGCCTGTTGGCCCATACTAGGCATGTATGGGTCGGTTTTCTCATCATTGTTTTTGAGAGCTTTACGTATTTGTAGTCCAGAGTTCATAGATGAAGAAATTTCAAAAAATTATTTTATAATCCAAAAAGGGACAACCAACCTTATTCAACTAAAAATATGTTGGTTCTCCCTTACCATGAAAACTTGGTTGATATGCCTTCCTTTCTTAAAACTTTAAATATTGAAGTTGCCTTTAAAAATCTTGATACAGTAAAAAAAAAAAAATTGATAAATAATTCTCCCCAAAATGCTGACGGATGTGTCTATAAGATTCCATGTAAAATTTGCGATACAGTTTATTATGGTCAAACTGGTAAAAGTCTTGAACTAAGATTAAAACAACATTAATATAGCATTAGAACTGGACAAGATTCTAATGCTCTTTTTATTCATGTGAGAGACTTTAACCATCCAATTGATTTTCAAAATGCTGAGAAGGTTGTATCAAGGAAGTCCATGGTTGAGAGGAATATAATAGAATCATGTTTCACAAAAAGCAGTTTTGAAAATACATGTATGAATATTTCTTTTGGTTTATATAAATTGAATTAATTTATAATTAATAAAATTTGGGAAGAATTTAATGATACATTAAACAAGTAAAAAATCTTAATGCTTGGGTAGAGTGTTAAGTGTTCCCTCGGATTTAAGTTTGACACAAAATATGAAAGTTATATTTTACAAAGCCGAATTTCGGCGTAACAACTCTCATACATTCCCCTCTTTACTTCTATGGACAAAGTTCTTCGTCTTCACAGACTCCTCAGCGCACCACTCCCCTTTTTTTTCCTCATCAGTTCTATGATTAACCTCATCTTTCATAAACCCATCTGCTCACACGTCCACTATTAAATATCTGAATACATTCACCTCCTCCATACTCTCTCCCTCCAATCTGATATCCAGTTTTTCGTCACCTAATTTTATTGTTATCCTCATCACGTTACTCTTTCCTATATACACTTTTAATTTTCTTATTTTACATACCCTACCAAATTCATCCACCAACCTCTGCAACTTCTCTTCAGAATCTCCCAAAAGCACAGTGTCATCAGCTAAGAGCAACTGTGACAACTCCCACTTTGTGTTAGATTCTTTATCTTTTAACCCCACACCTCTTGCCAACACCCGAGTATTCACTTCTCTTACAACTCCATCTATAAATATATTGAACAACCATGGTGACATCACACATCCTTGTTTAAGGCCCACTTTTACTGGGAAATAATCTCCCTCTCTCCTACATACTTTAACCTGATCCTCACTATCCTCGCATAAACTCTTCACTGCTTTCAGTAACCCACCTCCTATTCCATACGTTTGCAACATCTGCCACATTGCTTCCCTATCATATATGTCATACGCCTTTTCCAAATGCATAAATGCCTCAATAACCTCTTTACCCTTATCTAAATATTGTTCACCTATATGTTTCATTGTAAACACTTGGTCAACACCCCCTTATATATATATATATATATATATATATATATATATATATATATATATATATATATATATATATAAATTATATTATAAATAATATATATATATATATATATATATATATATATATATATATATATATATATATATATATATATATATATATATATATATATATATATATATATATATATATATATATATATATGTTATCAACAAATTTTGTTGAAAATAAGAACAAGTTTTGGAGTGAGATTAATAAGTTGAGGAAGCCTAGGGAACAAATGGATTTGACAGTTAAAAATAGGAGAGGAAAGTTATTAAATGGAGAGTTGTTTTTTTTTACATTATATTAGTTTCCAATAAATATACATTTATAATTCATAAACATGCAAAATACATGTTGCAAATTATACAACAGCAATTCTTTGGTTAAACAGTGAAAATATCGAAAATATCAGAAAACCTCAGAAAACTATGCCCTAAAACCCTTACCTCTACCACCAGTGAACTCTTGTCCCCTTTCCCTAATAAATAAATACAGATTCCACAAAACATAAACCCAAATAATGAAATACAGTCCACCATAACATATTCTCTATTCCTAAGGATATACAGTGATACTCATTGACGACTGCAAATAAATTTTACAGTTCACAAAAATTAAAATTACATTTAAAATTACATTTTACAGTTCCGAAACGTTCAATAATTACATGTTACAAATTGCGCAACAGCAATTTCCTTTAATAAGCTATGCATATATCAGAAAAACATACCCCTAACCATTTATCTACAATTAGTGAACTCCTGTCCCCTTCCCCTTATGCTTGATACAGAGTCCACAAAAACCAAACCCCAATAATGCCATAGCAAGTTAACAATAACATTAGCTCTAGTTATAATGCTATGATGTTAACTGCAAATAAAATGTACAGTGTGCACTGATAACAAATAACAAAACCCCAAGAATGATACATAGTCCACAATAACCGTGACTAGTCCTAATACTATGCAGTGAATACTGCAAATAAAATGTACAGTGTGCACAGATAACAAATAACAAACCCCAAAGAATGATACATAGTCCACAATAACAGTGACTAGTCCTAATACTATGTAGTAAATACTGCAAATAAAATGTACAGTGTGCACAGATAACAAATAACAAAACCCAAAGAATGATACATAGTCCACAATAACTTTGACTAGTTCTATGCAGTGAATACTGCATATAAAATGTACAGTGTGCACGGATAACAAATAACAAAACCCAAAGAATGATACATAGTCCACAATAACAGTGACTAGTCCTAATACTATGCAGTGAATACGGCAAATAAAATTTACCGTGTGCACAAAATAATCCTACCACACAATGTTTCCAGCCTCCTTAACTCCACGGAGACTACGACCTTGTTTCAGTACCATCTGTGTACTAAGTATAGTCCAAGACATTCATACCACTCTCACCAAACCTAACCACTCCCTGCCCCCCGTCACCAGAGGATCCGGCCAAACCCCTACAAAACCCCTTACTCCCCCTCCCCCTTGCAAACCCCAACCTCACATTCACTCCACCACACACACATCGACTTCCCAAAACACTATAAATCTAGACAGTCACCCGGTCCCCCAACTGTGATGTCATCCGTCCCCGTCCTCTAATGGTTTAACCCCCTATCTACCTATCTACGTATGCCTCTCCACCACACCTACCCAATGCTCCACCAGCGCCTCTGTCAAGCCCTTTCATTACCATATCTGTCTCCCAATAAACCCTGCACACTCAATTTCCTGTACCCTCTGAAAAGCTCGAACCCCACTCCCCCCCATATATTAAACGATTCCTGCACATAGTGCGATATATACGTCCGCCACAGCCCCCATCCTTTCCCTAACACTCATGTCCCTTAAGTCCACGACATGCACACGAAGTCCACCATACAGTACAGTAATCCCTTTTATCCCTATGTCTAACCCTCCCAAATCCAAGTAAATAGCCCGTAACAAAGGGATACCCCCCACCCAAACCCCTTAACACCCCTCCCATCCACCTACGACCCCATCCAGGTTTCACAAAATATACTGCATGCAGAGCCAACTCCGGCAAGCCACCTTCTGACATTTCCGTCTTTT
>WNWK01053589.1:0-11828 GCA_009830355.1 Cherax destructor | reverse complement strand
AGTTTTTGGGGGGCTTTTTATTAGACAGATTCATTATTTCATAAAGACTTGATACAGTATTATTAAAAAAAACTCAAAGATCATTAATTTTACTACTGTATGATTCCCATGATATATTTTTAACTACAAAAATTTTGTTTATCCATAATGCATTTACCATTATCAACTCTTATTTCCTGTTGCAAGTGATAAAAGACAAAAAAATGTTACTTGAAAAACCAAACCATTCATGAGAGACGGAGGGACTTAACTAAAAAGGGGGGAAAAGTTCAACTGCAATACCAGCATTGTTAAATGCCCACTTAAAAATACACAACAACTTCCTGCAGCATTCAGAAAACCCTTTTTGTCAAATATATTTCAGAATTTCTAAATTTATTATCTTTGATTAGAGGGTTTTTCTTCTGCCCTTTTTTCACACAAAGAGTAAACTCCTCATAACACAGGATACATTCCTCAAAATAGTCATCCTATGTAAAATAGTGTTATGAATACAAAAATAATTGGGGAGAGTTAAAATGTTACAGTCTTAACATTTAAAAAAAATGCCAAAGTTTTTTTTTTAAAATCCAATGAAAAAAATTAATTTGATCTTACCTTACATTCTAAAAGAGTTATCACTGACACGGACATATATAGAGAGCGTTAAGGCCCCATGCTCCTAATTAGACGTACCGAGGCTTTTAACCAATATGTACGGGGCCCCATGCACATGTAAACATAAATATGAAAGGCACTTTCCCCACCAAATTGTATGCCCGGGTTCACTTCCTGGTTACACGAGTCCTGTCATACCTATTCTTGAAACTACATGGGGATCCTCCTTTAACCACTTCACCCCGTTGTCCCATTCATGACCACTCTGACTAAAAGTGTTGTTTCCAACATCCCTGTGACTCTTTTTTTTTTTCAACTTCCAGCTGTACCCTTATGTACCTGAGATCTGCCCCCCCAATAGACTCGCCCGTCACCCTGTCAAAACCTCTAAATTTTTTTTTGAACATGTCACTTCTAGTCCTTCTGTCCTCTAATGACATTAGGCTTAACTCCCCTAGCCTCTGCTAAAAGGCATACTTTTCATTTTTGGGGGCCTTTTCTTGTGAAAAATTTTCATTTTTTCCGCTTCTGTAAAGTGTGTAGTAAATTTTTCAGAGGGGGTTTATACTGGCACTATCCCCAAATTGACATAAAAGGGGTTTAACACCTCTTGTTGAGGTTCCAAATTCCCAAAATTTTCCCCGGCTCACATTTGCTGCAGAAGTTATTTGTTTAAAGGGATCCCGGCAAGATGTTTGGGGTCTATTCTCATCCCAGGTTCTTTTTTTTTTTAGAGGCTTAGCCTTTGAAGTTTGTACACTGTTTTTAGTCATCTTTGCCCTTCTCTTGATTTTCAAATTTTCATTTGCTGGGATTAAATTTAATAGCCATTTCTAGACAAATCATGCAGCTTGTCCAACCTACTGCCCCAGAGGATTGTAAAATTATAGTTTACTGTCCAAATTTTGCAATAGCTTAAAAATTTTTTTTTTTTTTTTTTAGATTTTTGGAGAGCAATAAAAAAAGGGTTTCCCCAACATTATGAAAGAAATGTTGCAATTTTATTCATTAAGCAAACATCACACTATGTAGGGTTGTGTTTGAGAGGGTTTTTCACATATATCTACTTTGCCCAAAATTTTCAAGTCCATCCCCCATATTAACATGTTTTTTATATTTACAAACCTAATATATGACAAAATATCACTGCATAAAATTATGGGAAATATGGTATACACTATTTTTTCGATGAAGTTGTTTAACATAAACCATCATTTTTTTTTAGAAGATTCGGCTAGTGATGAGAAATAGCTGAACATAGGCTTCGAACGAGTTATTTTACATTTGATCTATCTCTCCAGTCACAAGAATATTACTAGGGGGATTACATTTCTGCCACAACTCAATCATAAAGTCTAACTTATCTGAATCATCTGATGAATTTGAGCTAATCATAATGCCAGAAGTTTACCCCAACATCTGTGACAGCAAGCCAAACTGGAGGGGAGTCACATTCTTCATCCATGGAACTTTTTTAAATCGTTTCTCCCCCCCCCCAGCTGAGAGACCCTCACAAGGGGCTGTGCTAACCTACCATACTTGTGCTTATTGGGCACTTTCTCCATCTGCTCCCTTTTCGTTTTCCGTGTCAGAATTTTCATCTTGTGAAATGGACTTCCCTTTTTTTTCACCTCAAAGGCTTCAAAACAGAAAATCAACTTTCAAATGCTGTAGGGCAAAAGAACAAGAACAAGCAGCTTGCCCTATGTCATCTGCAGCAGTCATTAAACCTTTTTCCCCAGACACTGCACCCAAATGTGATACTAAACTCAGGAATTTTTTAAAATTTAGTGAAAATTTATAAGGTTTATTTGGTTCAACTTGGCAATATTACTGATACCTCAAGTTTCTTCCTGCTACTACCAACACCATTTTCTGACATTTCTGAAGATGTTGAATTATGTTTACATTTTTGTCAATTCCAAAATGTTCCAGAAACTACCACAATTATTCCCCCATCATCTGACACTTTCCCCAAATTTTTGGGAATATTTTTGATAATGGAGAGATAATGTTGGATTTCAAGTTACACTTGCTTTACTTTTTCTTTCAGAACATACATTTATAACCTAACCGAATCCTGTAAGCACACGGGTTATTTTTAAATTTCCCAATAGACTGATCCCCTTTTTTTTGAGGCTCATTTGTGAACATTTTTTTAAGTATTCGGTGATTTTTTAATTTCTAAGAAAATCACCAATGACGTTTTCCCCAATATAGTCCCACAAATTTCTGCATTTTTTCGGGACTTGTATTGAAACTCTCAAGAGGCCCATTTTTTAACCCCCCATACAGTTATGACTGTTTTAAAAGGATCTTGTAGGCATAGTGCTGTATTTAACTGAATATTGAATTTTGACAATACCGACATGCACGGGGGGGAGACTAAGTCTCTATCTATGAGACCCCTTCTTATTAATCGCTTTCCAGCCAGTGGACTTATGACCCACTTTGAGGCTTCAAACTTCCCATAGTAAATAAAAAAACTCTGTGACTAGCTCCATAACAGTCACACTGTGTTTCACTTACCCCATTCACTCATCTCTCATAAAAGAACAATCCCAACCACTGATAACATTATCAACTTTGTAGGGTGATTTTCAGATGTGCTTGATGGAATTATGGGAGTGTCTTTGACATAAGGTAGAAAAGCATAAGCATGGTCAGTGCATAATTAGTTATGAGAAACGTTGGCTGCCCTCCACCTGCCACACCCTGAAGAAAAGAGAGAGAACCTTCAGTACAGAGAAAAATAAATAAATATCAGAAAAAGGACAAAAAAAAAAAAAACTAATGCAATTCATATCTACAATGTGTACATATTTTCTAACTTTAGGTGACAAGAGATATACTATATCTCTTGTCATCTAATACAAGACATATCTTTCTTTCAACACGTCGGCCGTCTCCCACCGAAGCAGGGTGGCCCAAAAGAAAAACGAAAGTTTCTCCTTTTACATTTAGTAATATATACAGGAGAAGGGGTTACTAGCCCTTTGCACCCGACATTTTAGTCGCCTCTTACGACACGCATGGCTTACGGAGGAAGAATTCTGTTCCACTTCCCCATGGAGGACAAGACATATGGCTATATAAAAAACTCAATACCCTAATAATGTATAGCTACAAAATTAATTTCCTAAATAATACAATAGGTCCCAACTTACGATCATCTGAGACTCAAATGTTGCATGAGCGTTTCATCAGCAAAAGTAACTGTCAACTCCCATTTTGCATTTGATTCCCCATAATTAATCCCACCCTCTTCCCAACACCCTAGCATTTACTTCTTTTACAACCCCATCTATAAATATATTAAACAACCATAGTGACATGACACATCCCTCTTAAGACCGACTTTACCAGAAGTAATCTCGCTCTCTCCTACACACCTGACATATTAACAATAAACTAGAGTACGATGCAGTATTACCTGTTAATGTACCTGAGAAGAAAATGGGTTAAAAGTATAGAATGGTGCAATACAAAAGAGTAAGTACAATAATTTTTATTACATATCTTTTTCTTGTCCTAGGTAGTAGGTTGGTTGACAGCAACCGCCCAGGGAGGCTTACGTCCTGCCAAGTGAGTGTACAACAAAGCCTGTACGTAATTGTTTTACATGATGGTAGGATTGCTGGTGTCTTTCTTTTCTGTCTCATAAACATGCAAGATGGAAGTAAAGAGGAAATGTATGAAAGTATAGTTATACCAACACTCTTATATGGATGTGAAGCATGTGATGAATGTGAACGAGGAGAAGGCTGGAGGCAGTGGAGATGTCATGTCTGAGGTCAATGTGTGTGAATATAATGCAGAGAATTCGAGTTTGGAAATTAGGAGGAGGTGCAGGATTCCAAAACTATTATCCAGAGAGCTGATGAAGGGTTGTTGAGGTGGTTCGACATGTAGAGAAAATGGAACGAGACAGAATGACTTCGAGAGTGTATAAATCTGTAGTGGAGGGAAGAAGGGGTAGGGGTCGGCCTAGGAAAGGTTGGAGGGAGGGGGTAAAGGAGGTTTTGTGTGCGAGGGGCTTGGACTTCCAGCAAGCATGTGTGAGCGTATTTGATAGGAGTGAATGGAGACAAATGGTTTTTAATACTTGATGCTGTTGGAGTGAGCAAAGTAACATTATGAAGGGATTCAGGGAAACCGGCAGGCCAGACTTGAGTCCTGGAGATGGGAAGTACAGTGTCTGCACCTGAAGGAGGGTGTTAATGTTGCAGTTTTATAACTGTAGTATAAAGCACCTCTGGCAAGACAGTGATGGAGTGAATGATGATGAAAGTTTTTCTTTCGGACCACCCTGCCTTGGTGGGAATCGGCCGATGTGTTAATAATAAAAAAAAAACATGATTTCAGGTATGTCTTCACTTCTACTTACACTTAGGTCACACTACACATGCATGTACAAGCATATATATACACACCCCACTGGTTTTCTATTTTCTTACTAGTTCTTATTCTTGTTTATTTCCTCTTATCTCCATGGGAAAGTGCAACAGAATTCTTCCTCCATAAGCCATGCATGTCGAAGAGGCAACAAAATGCCGGGAGCAAGGGGTTAGTCACCCCTTCTCCTGTATACATTACTTAAGTTAAAGAGAGAAACTTTTGTTTTTCTTTTTTGGGCCACCCTACTTCCGTGGGATACAGCCAGTTTGTTGAAAGAAATTAGATCTTTCTGGTGAATAGATGCAGAGAATTTATAGTGTGGAAATAAGGAGGAAATGTTGGAGTTACTAAAAGTATTATTCATAGGACAGAGGAGGGGTTGTTGAGGTGGTTTAGTCATTCAGAGAAGTGGAGCACAACAGGATGACTTGGAGGGTATATAAATCTGTAGTGGAGGGAGGAGGAGTAGGGATCATCCTAGGAAAGGATGGAGGAAGGGGGGTAAAAGACGTTGTGTGTGCAAGGGGCTTGGATAAACAGCAGGCATGTACGAGTGTTAGATAGGAGTGGAGACGAATGGTTTTTGGGACCTGACAAGCTGTTGCAGTGTGAGCAGGGTGATATTTTGTGAAGGAATTCAGGGAAACCAGTTAGCCGGACTTGAGTCCTGGAGGTGGGAAATAATGCCTGCACTTTAAAGGAGTTTGGGATATTTTTGTTTAGAGTGACATCCAAACTGTCATATCTGTGCACCTCTGCAAAGACAGTGATAGTGTGAATGATAGTGAAAGAGTTTCTTTTTTTGGGTCACCCTGCCACGGTGGGAGACAGTCAGCGTATTAAAAAATAAAAAAAAGAGGCTTATAGATACACAATACAGTACAGTACAGCATTCCCATGTGGTTTAATGGTGACTTATTCTGAGTCAGTGGAGCTGTAAAGTTCCAGCAGTAACACTGTATTATTATTATAATCAAAAGAAGTGCTAAACCACAAGGAGTAACACTGTAGATGGTGTGGTAGACAGACAGGTAGATATTGAGGGAGATGCAGATGGTGTGGAGATGGGTGGTTCAGCAGATGTAAATAGATAGACTGAATGGAAACAAATAGGTTTTAATGAATGTGCTCTTGGAGTGTGAGCAGGGTAACTTTTATGAAGGGATTTAGGGAAACAAGTTAGCTGGACTTGAGTTTTGGAGATGGGAAAGGCAGTTCCTGGACTCTGAAAGAGGGGCCAGGATGCTGCACTCCGAGAGGTAATCTGACAGTGATGTCACCAACCTTCTGCAGAGATGGTGACTGAATGAATTTTGGTGAATAAACTTTCTTCTTTGGGTCACCCTGCCTTGGCAGGAAATGGCCATTGTGTTAAAAAAATATTTGCATATGAATAAAAACTGCACTGTTTGAATATAATCCTAAATACATACACTAGTGTAATCTGTAATGAATGTGGAAACATGTATTCACCACAAGAACTGGAAATCTCAAAAAAGTCATAGATAGATTTTAAAAAACAGAAAGTCAGAGTACAAGAAAACTTTCTGCTTTAACCCTTTGACTGTCGCAACCCCAAATCCTGAGGTGTCTCCTGGTGTCGCAAAATTTTCGAAAAAAAAAAACAATTATTTTTTCTTATGAAATGATAGAGAATCTTTTCCCGATGGTAATGACACCAAAAGTACGAAATTTGATGGAAAACTTACGGAATTACGCTCTCGCGAAGTTAGTTATCTCTGCGATATATACGCATCGGCGATTTCGCTGACTAAGCCCTATTTTCGGCCAATTTCATTGTTCCAGTCGACCAAACTCATAGCTATTTCTTTAGAACTCCATTTGTTCTATCGATTGAGTACAAAAAAATGCCAAAAAACCGATTGCAACTACCCAATAAAGTGGTCAGAAATTGGAAATTGGAAAATTTAATGCAAATAAAAAAAGATGTCAATTTCAAAATAGGGTCCAGAATAAACAATGCAGACATTCCTGGCACTAAAATAAGATTTTCTCTGTTCATCAGTCAGTCTTTAGGCCCCTCTTATATTACTCTTGCTTTCTATTTTGATTTTTATTCACACAAAAAATAAAAATTTACTGTTATGCAGACTACTGCATTATTGTAAAAATGGTATATTATTATTATTATAATCAAATAGAAGCGCTAAAGTAAAAATGGTATAAATAATATCAGTGCACTTGTGAAAGAATATTAGACTCACCAGTTGAAGTGTATTGGACGCGTGGCATGATGTGATTTGTTTACTCTTGAACATTGGCAAAAATCGAACATTTCCGCTACTTTGAGCTCAATTTCAAGGTCGTTTTCATCATGAAACTAATCAAAATCATCTGTATTTCTGTAATATGTTTTCCATTCTATCATATGAGACCACGAAAAAGAGAATACTACCATAAATACTATACAAAAATACACTTCAAAGTCGGCGTTTTAATCCAAAAACAAGGTCAGGTTTTTTTCTCATTATGCACTGCATGCTGCAGGATTTTTTTTATACAGTGCACACTGACCACACAGATCCCTTCTCTCACATGTGGGCCTACCAGCTTTCTCCCACTTGATTTGAAGCCGCTAGAATTTTTGAGTATATATACGTCAGAAACAGTGGCTCGTAAGACGTATATATACAACCGAAACAGTCAAAGGGTTAAGGAGCACAGCATCATAAATGATTACAAGATGATGAATTAAACACATGTGCAACATCTGGGTATCTTTGCTTGGCAGACATTTCGCTATCCAGTGGTGTTATCAATACAATACATGGGCATAATCTGAAGACTGTAGAAATGTATACAGACGACAGTAGATGAAGTAATCAGTCTCTCAGTCAAGGAGCAAATGATGAACACTGTAGTCTTGAAGAATCTGATTCTTCAGATTTTTCAAGACTACAATGCTCCTAGGATGAGGGACTGATTGTGGAGAAATTCCTCCAGGAGGGGGGTATTGTCCCCCTTCTGCCCTTTCGCTCTTTCAGCCCTCTCAGAGGGCAGTGAAGTCTTGTTTTCTTCGCGTCGTACAGTGGACCCCGAGTAACAAACAAAATTCATTCCAGAAGCCTGCTCAATGCCATTACCGAACGAATTTACTCCCTTAAGAAATAATGTCAAGTAGGTTAGTCCATTTCAGACCCCCAAAAATACACTTACAAAAGCACTTACAATATTATACTTATATAATTGTACGATTTCCGGGGTGTTCGTTACTCGGGGGTCCACTGTAAATAGAAACAGATGTACCAGGCTAGACACGCCACTTCCTTATACGTCACGGCTGAACACTGTTGCTACTATATGTTGTTAATGAGAGATAATCAATCTCTTACAGCAGTAGGAAAATTAAGAATATCCTACACCCTAATGTACCATGTTAGAGGTAGCATACATAGTCGTCTAAGCCAGACATCAAGAAATAAAGCATTCTGCATTGCTTCCTGTAGAAGTTTGGCAAGCAAGGGAAACATGCTGGATCGACACTTCCTTTATGTCAGGGCATGCCGGGCGAGCATGCGGGGGCTAGCGAGGGCGAAGGGATTAGATTGCCTTTAATCCTACGAGAGGAAACATTAACACCAGAATAACTAATAAAAACAATGTTCCGCGCGTTTATGTGCTAAAAAAGACAATCCAAAGTAGCGGTATATTACAGAGAAGTGTGCGCAGCTTCTTGTAGTGATATTACTGAAAACAGACATATATTGAAGAACAATTGCGAGTGTAATATCACCAGACAAGGACGTGTGATATTCCTCAGCGATGCTTCAAGCAAGACAGCATTGTCCGGGTGTGAATTAAGGGTCCAATACAAATACCCAGGTAAGTCTGCTCAGACGTTTTAAAGTTCTATTGACTGCGCAGTTAGGAACTGATTTATGTTCTAGGCAGATTTATCATACACCCGGTAATGTTAGGGCTTTTTAGCCCAACCCAGTAAGTTGTTCAGTATTCATTTACTGAATATATGGGTATACGCTCCTTTGGGGCAATTATTCTTTAACTCACTTATAATAATAATAATAATAATAATAATAGTTTATTTGGACATGATACAAAAAATTACATTTGGTTATTGAGATTACATGAGGTGTACATGCCAAAAGCCCCTAGTATGCAGGGCATTTTGGGCAAACTTAAAATTAACTTAAAACAAAATTGTAAGAATTTTTGTAGATAGTATACAATGAGTAAAGGTGAGTATTTAAGCTATGAAATTTGAACTTAGTTTAGATATGACATTTTTTAAACATAGTTTTGTACTTTTGTCTATATTATAAAATTAATTAAATCAGATTAAACAAATTAAAGCAATAATAATAATAAAATAATAAAAAGTTATGGTTGATAATTTATAAAATAAGTAAAGTTGCATATCTAAGTTATAAAGTTTGAATATAAGTTGAACATATCAATGAATTGTAGCAATTTATTGTAGCAATGCAACTAATTGAGTGAGATAACAATTTAAAACAATTAATTGCATTGCAGTTAGTTTACGTGGTCATTATAATGTAAGTGTTGTGGAAATAATTAGCTAAGTATGTATTATTCATAACAGGTTTTACATTCATTCATTCGTTCATTCATACATTACATTCAATTGATTAGTCAGGTTTTTACGTTAAGTGATTATTCTACTTTGCTGGGAATGTTTGATATGGAGCAATTAGCTTTGGGTGAGAAGGTGGTTTTTAGCATCGTTTGAATTGGGGTACAGGTAGGGTTTCTTTGGCAATGACAGGTAATGAATTCCAAATTTTCGTGCCTTTTATATGCATTGAGTTTTTACATAGTGTTAGGTGGACACGGGGAACATCGAGGAGTGATCTGTGTCTAGTGTTATGGTCATGTGTCTTGTTAAAATTAGTAAGGAGAAGTTTGAGTGGTGGGTTAATATTTGCATAGAGTGTTCTATGTATGTAATAGGCACAGTAAAAGTATGGATGTCTTGTATGGTGAGTAAGTTTAGGTTTTTTAATATTGGTGGAGTATGTTGCCTGGAGTGAGAATTTGTTATCATTCTAACTGCTGCCTTTTGTTGTGTTATTAGTGGTCTAAGATGAGTTATTGATGTAGAGCCCATGCGCAGATTCCATAGGTGAGGTAGGGGTAAATGAGTGAGTGATATAGGGTAAGGAGAGCTGGTTGTGGAACATAGTACTGTATCTTGGATAGTATTCCCACGGTCTTTGAGACTTTCTTGGAGATTTGTTGTATATGTGTCTGAAATTTGAGGCCACTGTCAAGTTGGATTCCCAAGAATTTTCCCTCTGTGAGTTTTGCGATAGGGGACCCGTTTATCATTATGTTAAGTGGTGCGTTTGTAGCTCTGTTCCCAAACTGGATAAAATAGGTTTTATCAATATTGAGAGTAAGTTTGTTGGTCATCATCCAGGTAGATATTTTCTGCAATTCAGTATTTGCAGTGTTGGCAAATGTGTGTGTGGGCTTGGGTGAGAGATAACGTATGTAGTGTCATCTGCAAAAAGTATGGGTTTGAGTAGTTGTGATGCATTTGGTAGGTCGTTAATGTAAATGAGAAAGAGTAGTGGGCCAGAACACTTCCTGTGGGACACCTACGGTAATAGTTTGCGCGGTGGAGCTAGCTCCATTTGTGTACACATATTGGTTTCTGTTGCTAAGGTATGATTTTAGGTAGTTTAGGGAGTGTCCTCTTATACCATAGTGCGATAATTTTAAGTGTAACAGATCATGGTAAACTGTATCAAAAGCTTTACGTAAATCAATGAAGATTCCCACTGGGATTTCTTTTTCTCAAGGGGGGTGTAAATTATTTCTAGGTGTAGGTTGGTAGACAGCAACCACCCAGGGGGGTACTACCGTCCTGCCAAGTGAGTGTAAACCAAAAGCCTGTAATTGTTTTACATGATGGTAGGAATGCTGGTGTCTTTTTTCTGTCTCATAAACATGCAAGATTTCAGGTACATCTTGCTACTTCTACTTACATTTGGTCACACTACACGTTCATGTACAAGCATATATACACACCCTCTGGGTTTCTTCTATTTTCTTACTAGTTCTTGTTCTTATTTCCTCTTATCTCCATGGGGAAGTGGAACAGAATTCTTCCTCCGTAGCCATGCGTGTCGTAAGAAGCGACTAAAATGCCAGGAGCAAGGGCAGTAACCCCTTCTCCTGTATATTACTAAATGTAAAAGGGAAACTTTCGTTTTTCATTTTGGGCCACCCGCTTCGGTGGGAAACGGCCGACGTGTTGAAGAAGAAGATGTGTATAATGGCATCATTTGTATTTTTATTAGGCCTGAATCCAAATTGACAGTGGGTGAGTACGTTGTTGGAGGTGAGGTAGGAATATATTTATCTATGAACTAATTTTTCAAAGATTTTGGAGAGAAGGGTGGGTTTGATATCGGCCTGTAGTTATTCAGGTCTGCTTGATCTCCTCCCTTATGTATTGGGGTGACCCTCGCTATTTTGAGTATTGATGGGAAGGTAGAGGATTCAATCGATTTGTTAAAAAGTGTTGCAATAATTGGTGAGAGAACTTGAGAGGCTTTTTTGTATACAGTAGACCCTCATTTAGCACGACTTATGTTGCGCGTTTTGGGTATTACGCGATTGAAGAATTGCGGCACATTTTTATCTAACACGGCGTAAACCTTATATTACGCGATTCGCTGGAGGGAAAAATTTTGAGCCGCGGTCGCCTGCAGTAGGTTAAACCATTGAGTCAGTGGGGGTCCTACTAAGGGTGGCTATGGTCCACAACAAGTGTTTAATGCTGCGAGACAAGTGTTTTCTGGAAGAAAATGCCAACATGAACTTAT
>WNWK01053588.1:0-11828 GCA_009830355.1 Cherax destructor | reverse complement strand
CTTGGAAAAATCGGAAGTTGCGCAAAGCCTGGACCAGGAGCAACTGCGCAGCACAACCTCTCGGCCCGTGAGCGAAGAGGTCAATTGATGAACTTAATGGAAGGTACTAGCCCATTGAGTCTTGGTAGGAACTCATCTGTGTTGTGCTCTCTAGACCATAGTCAGAGAACATCATCTATGTATCTGAACCAACTAGCTTTATCTGGGATATTGTCTTTAAGAAGCCGAGTCTCATATGATTCCATATACAAGTTGCTGAGTAAGGGGCTAAGGGGATTTCCCATTGCCATGCCTTGTTTTTGAGCATAGTATTTCCCTTCAAACACGAACTTGCAATCAGTAATACAAAGTTTTATCAATTCAATTATTATTTTCGTGGGGTAGGGCATGGGGAAGTTTTCTAGTTCCTCTTGAAGGTACGAAAGCAAGTCAGGGACAGGGACTTTGGTGAACAGAGCTGTGACATCAAAGCTCACTAGGGTAAAATCATTAGGGACATTTAATTTCTGGAGTCTTTCGGGAGTTAGAAGTTTAACCAGCCATTTAGATACGTTACATGCTGCTGAGCCTACTGAACTTATAATAAGACGGGCTGGGTACCCCGGTTTATGAGTCATGATTTCCCCATAAAACTTTGTGTTACTGATTGCAAGTTCGTGTTTGAAGGGAAATACTATGCTCAAAACCAAGGCATGGCAATGGGAAATCCCTTTAGCCCCATACTCAGCAACGTGTATATGGAATTCTATGAGACTAGACTTCTTAAAGACAATCTCCCAGATAAAGCTAGTTGGTTCAGATACGTAGATGATGTTCTCTGACTATGGCCTAGAGAGCACAACATTCATGAGTAGTACCTTCCAATAAGTTCACCACAGAACATGAAATATACAACACTTTGCCTTTCCTAGATGTTTTAATACATCGTGTTGATATAAAATTCAAATTTACAGTTTATAGGAAGTCCACCAATGTGTAGTCATACATTCACTACTATTACAACCACGACACCAGGGAAAACACTAGTGTGTTCCTCACAATGTTCTTGAGAGTCTTGCGCATCTGCAGTCCAGAGTACCTAGAGGACGAAATCAGCAAGAAAGACTATCTTGCCATATTCGGCAAGAAGAGCGTTGCTATTTAAGCCAAAATCGAAGTTTTACCTATTTGGCATATATATATAAAATATATATATATATATATATATATATATATATATATATATATATATATATATATATATATATATATATATATACATATATATATATATATACATATATATATATATATATATATATATATATATATATATATATATTTTATTTTTATTTTTATTAACAATCAGCCGATTCCCACCAAGGCAGGGTGGCCCGAAAAGAAAACTTTCATCATCATTCACTCCATCACTGTCTTGCCAGAAGGGCTTTACACTACAGTTATAAAACTGCAACATTAACACCCCTCCTTCAGAGTGCCGGCACTGTACTTCCCATCTCCAGAACTCAAGTACGGCCTGCCGGTTTCCTGAACCCCTTCATAAATGTTACTTTGCTCACACTCCAACAGCACGTCAAGTATTAAAAACCATATGCCTCCATTCACTCCTATCAAATACGCTCACACATGCTTGCTGGAAGTCCAAGCCCCTCGCACACAAAACTTCCTTTACCCCTCCCTCCAACCTTTCCTAGGCCGACCCCTACCCCTCCTTCCCTCCACTACAGATTTATACACTCTCGAAGTCACTCTGTCTCGTTCCATTCTCTCTACATGTCCAAACCACCTCAACAACCCCTCCTCAGCTCTCTGGACAATCGTTTTGGTAATCCCGCACCTCCTCCTAATTTCCAAACTCCGAATTCTCTGCATTATATTCACACCACACATTGACCTCAGACATGACATCTCCACTGCCTCCAGCCTTCTCCTCGTTGCAACATTCATCACCCATGCTTCACACCCATATAAGAGCGTTGGTATAACTATACTCTCATACATTCCCTCTTTACTTCCATGGACAAGGTTCTTTGTCTCCACAGACTCCGAAGTGCTCCACTCACCCTTTTCCCCTCATCAATTCTATGATTCACCTCATCCTTCATAGACCCATCCGCCGACATGTCCACTCCCAAATATCTGAATACATTCACCTCCTCCATACTCTCTCCTCCAATCTGATATCCAATCTTTCGTCACCTATTCTTTTGTTATCCTCATCACCTTACTCTTTCCTATATTCACTTTCAATTTTCTTCTTTTACACACCCTACCAAATTCATCCACCAACCTCTGCAACTTCTCTTCAGAATCTCCCAAAAGCACAGTGTCATCAGCAAAAAGCAACTGTGACAACTCCCACTTTGTATTTGCTTCTTTATCTTTTAGCCCAACACCTCTTGCCAAGACCCTCGCATTCACTTCTCTTACAACCCCATCTATAAATATATTGAACAACCACGGTGACATCACACATCCTTGTCTAAGGCCCACTTTTACTGGGAAATAGTCCCTTCCCTCCTACACACTCTAACCTGAGCCTCACTATCCTCATAAAAACTCTTCACTGCTTTCAGTAACCTTCCTCCTATTCCATACACCTGCAACATCTGCCACATTGCCCCCTATCTACCCTATCATACGCCTTTTCCAAATCCATAAATGCCACAAAACCTCTTTACCCTTATCCAAATACTGTTCACCTATATGTTTCACTGTAAACACTTGGTCTACACACCCCCTACCTTTCCTAAAGCCCCTTGTTCATCTGCTATCCTGCTTTCTGTTTTACTCTTAATTCTTTCAATAATAACTCTACCATACACTTTACCAGGTACACTCAACAGACTTATTCCCCTATAATTTTTGCACTCTCTTTTGTCCCCTTTGCCTTTATACAAAGGAACAATACACGCTCTCTGCCAATCCCTAGGTACCTTACCCTCTTCCATACATTTATTAAATAATAGCACCAACCACTCCAAAATTATATCCCCACCTGCTTTTAACATTTCTATCTTTATCCCATCAATCCCAGCTGCCTTACCCCTTTCATTCTACCCACTGCCTCACGAACTTCCCCTACACCCACAACTGGCTCTTCCACACTCCTACAAGATGTTATTCCTCCTTGCCCTACACACGAAATCACAGCTTCCTGTCTTCATCAACATTTAACAAATCCTCAAAATATTCTCTCCATCTTCCTGATACCTCTAACTCTCCATTTAATAACTCCTCTCCTATTTTTAACTGTCAAATCCATTTGTTCTCTAGGCTTCCTCAACTTATTAATCTCATTCCAAAACTTTTTCTTATTTTCAACAAAATTTGCTGATAACATCTCACCCACTCTCTCATCTGCTCTCTTTTTACATTGCTTCACCACTCTTTTAACCTCTCTTTTTCTATCCATATACTCTTCCCTCCTTGCATCACTTCTACTTTGTAAAACCTCTCATATGCTAACTTTTTCTCCTTACTACTCTCTTTACATCATCATTCCACCAATCGCTCCTCTTCCCTCCACCCACTCGCCTGTAACCACAAACTTCTGCTGAACACTCTAACACTACATTTTTAAATCTACCCCATACATTTTCGACCCCATTGCCTACACTCTCACTAGCCCATCTATCCTCCAATAGTTGTTTATATCTTACCCTAACTGCCTCCTCTTTTAGTTTATAAACCTTCACCTCTCTTTTACTTACTGATTCTATTTTCCTTGTATCCATCTACCTTTTACTCCCACTGTAGCTATAACTAAAAGTGATCTGATATATCTGTGGCCCCTCTATAAACATGTACATCCTGAAGTCTACTCAACAGTCTTTTATCTACCAATACATAGTCCAACAAACTACTGTCATTACGCCCTACATCATATCTTGTATACTTATTTATCCTCTTTTTCTTAAAATATGTATTACCTATAACTAAACCCTTTCTATACAAAGTTCAATCAAAGGGCTCCCATTATCATTTACACCTGGCACCCCAAACTTACCTACTACACCCTCTCTGCATGTTTCTCCCACTTTAGCATTTAGGTCCCCTACCACAATTACTCTCTCATTTGGTTCAAAAGTTCCTATACATTCGCTTAACATCTCCCAAAATCTCTCTCTCTCCTCTACACTCCTCTCTTCTCCAGGTGCATACACGCTTATTATGACCCACTTTTCGCATCCGACCCTTATTTTAATCCACATAATCCTTGAATTTACACATTTATATTCCCTCTTTTCCTTCCATAACTGATCCTTCAACATTATTGCTACCCCTTCCTTAGCTCTAACTCTCTCAGATACTCCTGACTTAATCCCATTTATTTCTCCCACTGAAACTCGCCTACCCCTTCAGCTTTGTTTCGCTTAGGGCCAGGACATCCAACTTCTTTTCATTCATAACATCGGCAATCATCTCTTTCTTATCATCCGCACTACATCCACGCACATTCAGACAACCCAGTTTTATAAAGTTTTTCTTCTTCTCGTTTTTAGTAGATTTGTACAGGAGAAGGGGTTACTAGCCCATTGCTCCCGGCATCTTAGTCGCCTCATACGACACGCATGGCTTACGGAGGAAAGATTCTTTTCCACTTCCCCATGGACAATAGAGAAATAAAAAGAACAAGAGCTATTAAGAAAAGAAGAAAAACCTAGATGTGTGTATGTATATATATGCATGTGTATGCCAGTGTAGTGTGACCTAAAGTGTAAGTAGAAGTAGCTAGATATACCTGTTATCCAGCGTGTTTATGAGACAGAAAAAAGACACCAGCAATCCTACCATCATGTAAAACAGTTTCAGGTTTCTGTTTCACAGTCACCTGGCAGGACAGTAGTACCTCCTGGGTGGTTGCTGTCTACCAACCTACTACCTGTATATATATATATATATATATATATATATATATATATATATATATATATATATATATATATATATATATATATATGTATATGTCGTGCCGATTAGGTAAAACTGGTCAATTAGCAAGAACTCATCTAAAATTAAGTCCTTTCTAAAATTTTCTCTTATACGTTTAAAGATATATTTTTTTCATTTATGTTAATGTAAGAATTTGGAATTTTGTATCAAGAGAAACTTTGAAAACCTACCTAACCTTATTACAACAAGCGCAATTTAATTTAGCCTAACCCAACTAAATATATTTTAGATACGTTAACATTAATTTATTAATAAACAAACACAATGAAATATATATTTTTCGTTAGGTTCAGAATGATTTTGGCGAAATTATTGCATACACAAATTTTCACTTGTCTTATATGGCAAGGTGAGCGTTGCTATTTAAGCCAAAATCGCAAGTTTTACCTAATCGGCACGACATATATATATACATTATATTTTTAGACATCATGACTCAGTCCACAGCAGGCTTCAAACTTGTGCACTCACTAATAATAAAAAAGTAATAATATAAACTACGTATTAACAGAATAAACTATTGTTTTAGTGCGATTCTCTAGTTGAATCTCACATTTTGGCAGTTTGTAGGTCAACGCTGTGAGCGACCAATAAAAACGAAACAGCAACAGAATCCTGTGTCGTGATTGGTATATAGGAGTACCCTGGCAATAACTGAAGAGTCTTCGGCCGTGATGCGGATGTAACGTTCAGTTTATCTATTTCTCATTACGGTCACGGATTACCTGCCGCCGCTGCTTGCTTAACGTGCGTCTGGCAGCCCTCACCACTCTGCTGACACAGTGCTTTAACCTGCGTCTGGCAGCCCTCACCACTCTGCTGACACAGTGCTTTAACCTGCGTCTGGCAGCCCTCACCACTCTGCTGACACAGTGCTTTAACCTGCGTCTGGCAGCCCTCACCACTCTGCTGACACAGTGCTTTAACCTGCGTCTGGCAGCCCTCACCACTCTGCTGACACAGTGCTTTAACCTGCGTCTGGCAGCCCTCACCACTCTGCTGACACAGTGCTTTAACCTGCGTCTGGCAGCCCTCACCACTCTGCTGACACAGTGCTTTAACCTGCGTCTGGCAGCCCTCACCACTCTGCTGACACAGTGCTCCTAAATTCTTGTTTACATCACAGACAACCTTCCATCGCATCCCAGCTGTTTGTTCCACCATATTGTACAATCATCTCCTTGCCTCTTCAGATTTTTCAATATGGCTTAGTGTTCTCTGCTTATTGTTCCATCATATCATGTCTTCCAGATATTCAAAGAAGGAAAGAAAAAGAATGAACAGAGGAATTCCTGAGTCTGTTCACGGATGTAAATTGGAACCATTTCGTGGTATTACTCCCACAAAGACAGTACAAGGTACTAAAGGTGTTTACGATGATGCGACTGCTTCAAGGACTAGAGAGGGAACTACTGTAGGTGGTCATCACGTTGCTACTCCTCGAAAGGCTGAACGAGTAACTGAAGCAAGTATTCACTGTGTGACAACTGCTTCAAAATCTGTAGAGGGAACTAAAGCAAACGTTAAAGGTGCTGGTGCTCCTTCAAAGACTGCATGGAGAACTGAGGCAGTAGTATACGGTGCAACTGCCGTCGCTTCTAATGTACGGGCTAACAAATCGGTTGACTATACTGCTGCTGATTATCCCCAAAAGCAAAATAGAAATTTAGTCAGTGCTGGTGAAATTCCAAAAACTGTATGGGGAACTGAGGCAGTAGTATATGATGCATCTGCCGTCGCTTCTAATGTACGGGCTACCAAATCGATTGACTATACAGTTGCTGATTCGTCAAAAAAACAAAATAAAACAGTCTACTGTATTGGTTCTCCTTCGAAGACTGTATGGGGAACTGAGGCAGTAGTTTACGGTGCAACTGCCGCTGCTTCTCCTGTACGGACTACAAAATCGGTTTACTGTACTGCTGCTGATTCTCCCCAAAAGCCAAATAGAACTGTAGACGGTGCTTATGCAATTCCAAAAACTGTATGGGGAACTGAGGCAGTAGTTTACGGTGCAACTGCCGCTGCTTCTCCTGTACGGACTACAAAATCGGTTTACTGTACTGCTGCTGATTCTCCCCAAAAGCCAAATAGAACTGTAGTCGGTGCTGGTGCATTTCCAAAGACTGTATGGGGAACAGGATCATTAGTGCATAGGTCTGCTGTTTCTCCTAATGTTAGGGGAAAGAGATCGGTAGTAAATTGTGTTGATGGTAGTTCAAAGACTGATGTTCATTCTAACGTTTTAATTGGAAGTGAAGCAGAGTTATTTGCTGCTACTCCTCACAAGACTGTATTGGGAACTAAAGCAGCAGTAACAGCTGCTTCTTGCGCTGCTTCTCACCCAAATACATTAGAGGAAACTGAAGCAGTGGGAAACGCTTCTACTCCTAAACAGGATTTTTATGGGAACGCAGAAGCAGTCTGCGTTAAACACAAAAGTAGTCACACTAGGAGAACTCCTAGTGAGACGGGTAATACACTGAGTGGAGAGGCAGATGGTGAAGCAACGAAGATAACTACTGACGACGAACCTGTCTGCAGAGTGGTAGAACTGTTGAAGAAAAATTTAGAATTTTATCGTACTCACAATGGAAGCTACAATGAGCAAAGTTTTCAGTTGAGTCATTTTCCTAAACAATAATGAAGCTATGACGTACGACCACAAAAATTTTGACAAGACGCGTTCACAACAAAACAACGTCGCCTGAGATCAAAAAAATGCACCGACTTTACTGGGTAAGACAGTTTTATTTTAGGGAAAAATCATTTAAACAATGACAACTTCAGACTTACGTACAAATCAATATATTACTAACAAGTTAGTAATATATTTTTTAATGGATTTTATAAACTGCATTCAGAGAAACTGGCAGACAATTCATCACTTGGCAAGACAGAATGTTGAGAGGTAACGCGGGCAGCGGCGGTAGTAGTGGTTTAAGATCTTGTGGATTTGATAAAGCTGTGTTTTAGATGGAAAAGTTTTACCACTAGGTTGTCCCATGTTAAGACCAAATAAGATATAATGTGCATAGTAATGTTTGTGTCACCTTCCTGTTGAAGAAGCTGCGCAGTTTTAGTCTTTTAGGTGATTTCTGGCACAAATTATCGTATCAGCTTTATTTTATTCGCATTATGTAAAAGGTCTTTGTCCGAATTGTTTTTCCATGTGTATTCTGTAGATAGTCGTGACAAGGGTACAAAATGTAATATCTCAGGCAGTCTGAGCGATTTTATATTTTTTTTATATTTTGAAGTCTCCTTCAAAGATGGTTAATATATTTCTTTAAAGACAATATTTTATATTACAGAATTTTTTATGAGTAACTATTCAATTTTTTTAGGCTAGTGAATGAAGATTATTTGATGCATAAATAGGAAAAAAATCCTTTTACAAAGACTTTTTTCTATCTACTGTTTATTTAAATTTAGCGAAGAAAGCTAATTTTTAATGTTTCCTAGATTAGAGGTGTGATATTTAATTTATTATAAAGGCCATAACATGAACTTTTACGACCATTTCTAGAATGGATTATACTAGGCAACATTTCTTTCATTAACAAGACTAAGGCAGCTGTGAAAGTAATCTTGCATCACTGACATTATTAGGAATTTACATTATCTTTCACAAGTGTTTGGAAATATTTTTTTGTATGTTTTTAAAGCAGATTTTTTAATGTTAAATAATTTATTTTGTTATTATGTAGTTAAGTTTTATAAGGTATTGTATCTATGTTACTTATTGTATTTTGTACCCATAAAAGAATAATTACAATTATAAAACAATTTGTTAATTTTTTTTATTTACCATAAATCTGCATTTACCTGAAGATTTGTTTTTATTTCTGAACTATAGTATCTGTTCTATAGTAAGATTTATAAAGCTTAAGCTATTTTGGAACTCTATTTTAAGCTTTTATTTTTTTTTTAACACCACAAAATCGATGTATTTTTACGCAAACTTTAATTTTTATCCCCTCAAAGAAGGTTCCTTTACGATGGTGAGGGGCTCTTGATCTAGGGAATTGGATCTGTTCTCCAGTTCCCTGAATTATTTTTTTATATTTTATTGTAAAAAAACAAATACAAAACATATGACAAGACAGAAACAGCATACTACATAGTGGTAAACTTAATTTACAAGCACTAACTTTCCTTTGCTTGGCAATGCAACAACAAAGGTCAACAGTTTACCTACTTAAGAAAAACATACAAAGCAAAAATACAATGCACAAACCCAGAAAAACATATCAGTTAATGCTTAACATCCATGAACAGGAAAAAGATAACGAACCAGATGTACATAACCCCGAAAGACATAAATCCCAAACAGCCACTAAAAGACATAAGTAACAATATGACAAAAGATGCAAAATATAGTCCTCACCCGAGGGCTTAGTATTTACACGTCTGTATTGTACAGACAGCGACCCAAAGAAACATTATTACATTACAAAATTATAAGACAATATAAAACACACCAAGTGAAACAATATAATAATAATTACCAACAGCTCCGTCCCCTACAATCTACACACACTGTTGACCATTAACATCGATAATTAAGTTACACAGTAAGCAAAAACATACCAATTCACAAGTATATAAAAAAGTAATACCACAATACTTGTACACACATTTCCAAAACAGAAAACCTTTTTATACAAGACAATAACACAGGTAAAGGAATGACAACATTCCCAAGGATGTAGTTTAAATTATGTAAGGATAGAACATCCTGCACAATAAGCAAATTAATATTTACACAAACAAACTGACAAAGGTAGACATTTTACAACACAAAACCTAACCACAACTGCCTTCCACAAAAGTAAGGCATAACTTTGAAAACATGAGAAACCCATCTCAGGAAACCCTAAGTTACATACATCATAATGCCAAACGGTTCATACCCAAGTGGTTGAAAAAATTAAGAACCCTATACAAACACACCATAAAGGGAACTTACTCCACCTATAACTATGCATCACCAGTCCAGTAGGTTATGAGGAAAAACCAGTATGGTTACCTCTGACACCTTTGCTCCATAGGGGTTCCCTCCCACCCCGTCTCCTGTCATACCACACACATCGCGCATTCCTCAGTCATGTGTCAAAATTCTCGCTGAGTTCACAGTCACCCACTCACCCCTCCCTTTCATTCATACGCCTTTCCCCACCATGTATACCCCCCTCCCTGTCGCCGGCCAGCCTTTTTAAACCCTCCCTCACAGCTCTAGTAAGCTACCCACCGCCAACTCCCTATAACCCACAGAAAAAACTGAATCCCACCTCCGACCATAAAGATCCCTATTTCTACATTTTGTCCTATAAAACACAGCAGCCAAAGACTTTACACTTCCCCGACACCCCCCTCATTCCCCATGACACATACAAGTAGTCTGCCACTAGGTACAAAACCGCCCATCTCACCTTCCCTCCCACCCTCCCACATCAAAGCTTAAGGCCCGCAAGGTTGAAAGCCCTCTCCCCCCACCATGCATAACACCTTCCCAAACCATTCACGCACTACCCTCAATAAAGGACAAAAATATACCGCATGATAGACAGTATCCTCCTCCCAGCATCTATCACACATCCCTCCCTCCCCTATCCCCATACGGAACAAAATTGCCTTCGATGCAACGATCCCCATTAAAAACCTATACACAAATTCACGTACTCTGGGTTTAAGCCACAACTTTCTTAATCCCTTCCATATACCCATCCAATCATACACAGGGTATATCGCTGCCCCATGCAACACCTTCCCTTGCACCCCTCCCTTGCCCAGGAGACTCGGCTCCTTAACCACCATGATTCGCCTCACCATTCCTTCCCCCTCCCTCAGATCATTCCCCTTCCACCACCTTCTGACATCTTCCATAACCAATCCCACTCTTCTCCTCCGCACCCCACCCACCATGAGGTATCGATGCTTAATATAAACACACTGCAGATGCCTTGCTAATGGCATGAGCCCCAAACCACCTTGACGTACCCTCGTCATTACCACTTCCTTACTTAACCACGCCCTCCCATAACCCCATATATAACGTATTGCCCTTCTCTGCAATTCCCTCACATCCTCAAAAATAATGGGGAACACCACCGCTACATGCCACAATTTACTAAAAACTAATGAATTGATGATCGTTAGTCTCTGATGCAATGTGACGTTCCCAGGCTGCCAACCACCCATGCGCTTAATGGCCTCTCCCACGACCACCTCTGCATTAACCGCCCGGGCCTCCACCGGATCCGCCCAGTACACCACCCCACAAATCTTCACCTGTTTCACTGTTGCCCACCCCTTTCCCACCCCAACCCTTACCCCTACCCACCCACCTACCTCCAACAATTTAGATTTCACATAGTTTACTTTCATCCCAGTAGCCTTCCCCAAAATCTCTACAACACGCCCCACATTCACTAACTCCTCTACATCTCGCACTAGTACCATAATATCATCCACATATCCAACTATCCCTGCATCCCTCCCTTCCCCTCAGCCATTCCTCCTGAAACTAAACGATAAAAGGAATCTTGCATGCAAGCAAACAAAACCTGGGACAAGGGGCATCCCTGTCTTAAACCCTTATCCATAGACACCTCCTTTCCCATTCTACCATTTACCTGTATCCTAAGCTTGGCTCCCCCATACAGAGTCTCTACCCAACCCACTAATTCCTCCCCAAAACCCTGCCGCCTCATGATATCATACAACATACTCCGTTCAACACTATCATAAGCAGCACTCCAATCGATACTCAACCCCCCCCCCTTCACTACTCTCAATAAAATCCCTAATCTGTCCATGACCCACACCCATGCTTCTACCTGGGATTCCACATTGCCCTGTATGTAAAA
>WNWK01053587.1:0-11828 GCA_009830355.1 Cherax destructor | reverse complement strand
CCAGGGATTACGCATGCCTTGGTGCTTTCTTCTTCCCCCGGTTGGACCTCTTGTGAAGAACATTCCATCTTGTCCGTCGTCGCGTGCATTGCATTGCTTTATTTCGCTCTCATGACCTCCCAATCCTTCTATGTATAGGATTGTCCGATGTTAGAAACCTCTTTTTTGTTCGTCGCCCCTGCTTACTTCGTCCCTTTTCTCTTTCCTTTCCCACTCGTGTTTTCCCCTTAGCTCCCACCTCTTATGTTCATGTGACATCTCCGTTTCCCTACCCCCTTGGGAAGTTCCTGCTTCCGTGTCTGTTCTTTCCTCTACCTTGGCAAACCCCAACTACCTGGGGGCCTTCCCTCTTTCTTTCTGACCACTTCTTCTCATTCCCATGCAATGAGTATACCCGATGGTTCAAAGTCATCTGATCGTCGGATTCGCAGCAGTGTTTCCGGACAGCGTTGTCGAGGGCATCTATTACCCCCCGGCTAATTTACGGCTGAATTGTATGCCATTCTTGTGCACTTATCTGTATTGCATCTATGCCTGAGTCACCATTTGTGGTCGTTTCAGACTCCCTTAGTGCTTTACAGGCTATCCGTAAAATTGATACCTCACCCCTAGTTCTTAGTATCCACCTTTGGTTACGCGTATCTTTAGCAAGCATAAAGATATTGTTTTTGTTGGGTCCCTGGTCATGTTGACATACAGGGCAATGAACAGGCAGACACTGCTGCGCGGTCAGCAGTACAGACCTTCAGTTTCATATAGAGGTGTTCCTTTCACGGACTATTTGCGGTCATTGCTACCCACCTTCGCACCCGTTGGCAACAACACTGGTCTGACCTGCTGAATAACAAACTTCATTCTATTAAACCGGTTATAGGTTTCTGGCCTTCTTCTTGTCCAATGTGAGGTTGGGAACTCTCTCCGTCTTCGCATCGGCCACACTCGTCTTACTCAGGGTATCTCATGGAGAGGCTCCTGCCCCTCTCTGTGAGCATTGTCAGGTTCCAGTGTCTGTTCGACATATCCTGTTGGACTGTCCACTCTATCCGAAACACGCAGAATTACCTCCAACGCGTCTCGCTCTGCGCCCTTTCTTTACCTTCCCTTCTTGCAGATGGACCCTCCTTTAATCTGACTCTCTTGTTGACTTTTTGACAGAAACTGACTTACTACACAAACTCTGAAGATTATACCTCTAGCACCTCCCTCAGTCCCTTGTACCTCGATCTCTTGCTACCCTCCACCCCTGCACTTCCCACCGTCATCTGCCTCCATACCTACTAATCGTCCATCTCCACTTACAACTCATTCCCTGCATCCTACAATAACCTGCACGCTGTATAACCCCTGTGTTTCGCTTCTATTTGATTATAATAATAAAAATAATGTACCTATACGGCTCGGCTCCACGTATCCCAGAACGTGATACAGTCAGGTTTCTCGGCCTCTGTTTGCCGCATATTGTCCTGGAAACCTCACATTACCTCTCTGAAGCGACTTGTCATGCGGATGAACCTCTAATACCCTCGCCATCTTTCATGGGGCTGATCGTAGAACTCTCCTTCGCCTACATTCGGCCCTAATTTTATCGAACTCCATTATGGTGACCAGATATATTGGCAGCTTCTCCTGCCACTTTCCACCTTAATCCCATCCATCACCAAGGGATTACCCTTATGCCTTGGTGCTTTGTTCTTCCCCGGTTGAGAGCCTCTATGTAGAGCGAACATTCCATCGTGTCCGATCGTCGTGATGCACATTGCATTCTATTATGTTCGCTCTCATGCATCCCAAATCTTCCATGATAGGATTTCACAGATGTTAATGACTCGTTATTTGTTTTCGCCCTGTTTACTTCTCCCTTTTCTCTTCGTCTGCATTCCTCTTGTCTTCCCTTCAGCTTCCGCCTTTATATGTTCATGTGGCTTCACCCTTTCCTCTACCCCCTTGGGAGTTCCTCTGTCCGTGTCTGTTCTATTCCTCTACCTTGCGAAAGCCCAACTACCTACGGCAGCTTCTCGCTCTTTCTTTCTAGACCATTTCCGTTCTCATTCCCATGCCATCGCAGTATACACCGATGGTTCAAAGTCATCTGATGGCGTCGGATTCGCAGCAGTGTTTCGGACAGCGTTGTGAGGGGCATCTATTACCCTCGGCTAGCATATTTACGGCTGGTGTATGCCATTCTTGTGGCACTTATCTGTATTGCATCTATGCCTGAGTCACCATTTGTGGTCGTTTCAGACTCCCTAGTGCTTTACAGGCTATCCGTAAAATGATACCTCACCCCCTAGTTCTTGTATCCACCTTTGGTTACGCCGTATCTTTAGCAAGCATAAAGATATTGTTTTTTGTTGGGTCCCTGGTCATGTTGACGTACAGGGCAATGAACAGGCAGACACTGCTGCGCGGTCAGCAGTACATGACCTTCCAGTTTCATATAGAGGTGTTCCTTTCACAGACTATTTTGCGGTCATTCTACCCACCTTCGCACCCGTTAACAACGCTGGTCTGACCTGATGAATAACAAACTTCATTCTATTAAACCGGTTATAGGTTTCTGGCCTTCTTCTTGTCACCAATGTCGAGGTTGGGAGACTACTCCTCCCGTCTTCGCATCGGCCACCTCGTCTTACTCACGGGTATCTCATGGAGAGGCTCCCTGCCCCTCTCTGTGAGCATTGTCAGGTTCCAGTGTCTGTTCTACATATCCTGTTGGACTGCCCACTCTATCACGAAGCACGCAGGTACCTCCAACACGTCTTCGCTCTCGCCCTCTTTACCTTCCCTTCTTGCAGATGGACCCTCCTTTAATCCTGACTCTCTTGTTGACTTTTGACAGAAACTGACTTACTACACAAACTCTGAAGATTATACCTCTAGCACCTCCCTCAGTCCCTTCTACCTCGATCTCTTGCTACCCTCCACCCCTGCACTACCCAACGTCATCTTGCACTCCATACCCTACTAATCGTCCATCTCCCTCTTACAACTCCTCTCCCTGCATCCTACAAACCTGCAGCGCTGTATAACCCCTGTGGTTTAGCGCTTCTATTTGATTATAATAATATATACATACGCAAGAAATTGGTTGCATATAAAAAAAACATGTGCAACATGTAACATGGTATATGCAAAACTAAATAACAACAAACCCCTATGAAAACTTAAAAACAATGAAACATGTCTATATAATGCCATGAACATAAATGGTCATCTTAAAGTACAAGTAACCCACTGAAAACCTGTCATTTAACACATATATTAAAACTCCTACTGTCACAAACCTACCACGAAAACCTACATACAAAACCAGAAAACTTACTGTACATAGACAGAATTGAGTTTTTTTTTTTATATTTTATTAATGAAAACAGTGATAATACAAAAGTAACATGACGGTACAACACCAAGTACCTCATAAATTCAAAACAATATAATTATCTTAAGACTAAGGTATAGACATAGCTTAAGGATGTCCTCAAATTAAACAGACAAGAAAACTACCTAAATATGTAAGTGCCGTGATGCGGAAACTTACCCTACAGAAATATGAACACATTGGACAATATGTAGAGACATTGAAAACAGCTACCTACATAATAATTCAAAACAATACAATACTTGTGGCATAGTTACATCAACTGAGTCGTTCCCAAGCCTTGGTGGTGAACGGACGTGCGTACAGAGCTCCCTGGTGGTGGAGTCAGAGAACTTTGATTTTCTACAAGATGGCGGATGGATACCGGCGACGAGTACATACTGTATGCATTGATTTGCTGCAGGGAGCCGTGTATCCCAGCAATGCCAACGTTCTCTTGCCTTTAATTTTGAGAGACACATACGGGATATCTACAGAGGACATTTACGGGATCTCCCTGAATGGATCTGCCAGGGTTTTTGTCAAGTTTGCATCCAGCAGTGTCTACAATGGAATCGTCGACAGGTATCAGGAGAAGAACATCATAATCAACACAAACTTGGAGGTACGTCTTCGGGATGCATCAGCGCACTAGTGGATACGGATCAAGAATATTCCATTTGAAGCCGACGAGGTACACATCAGACAGGTATTTTGCCAGTATGGGGTCATCCATGCTGCCACCGTAGGGAGATGGGCCCATGGGCCATATGCAGGAATGCCAGAGGGGTCGTTTTCCCTTAAAATGACCCTGAGGCGGCAAATACTGTCTTTTGTTGTGATGGAGGCATTCCATACCCAGGTGTATGTGACGTATGCAGGACAGCAGAGGACGTGTCGACTATGCGGTGGCACGGGG
The DNA here is from genome assembly GCA_009830355.1 of Cherax destructor. Classification (NCBI taxonomy): domain Eukaryota; kingdom Metazoa; phylum Arthropoda; class Malacostraca; order Decapoda; family Parastacidae; genus Cherax; species Cherax destructor. The sequence goes on along the minus strand of WNWK01053587.1, from coordinate 7,551 downwards.
CATATGGCAGCAACGTGTGATCGGCGACGGGCCCATACACTGGGACTCGAGGTGAGGACGACGTGCGGCCAGAGCCAGGTGCCCGAGAGGAACAGGTGCTGTTAGTGACACCTGTGGTAGAAGATATAATGGCGAATGCTGCGGGAATTGGTAAATGGAGTGATGCTGTTGAAGTGAGTGAGGAGGCCGTGTTGACGTTGCCCCAGGAGTCTCCGAGTGAGACTATGGAGGCGGCAGGGGTCACCCCTGAAAGAAGTCCACTGGAGGATGGGACTGAGTTCCCGGACCCCAGTCTTGAGGACCTGAGGAGGATTCTGGATAGTCCATTGCCGGGAGAGTTGCAGAGTACGGTAGTGGAATCGGATGGAGATGTGGAGAGTCAGGGGTGTGTGGGTGTTGATGGTGCTGAAGTGGTCAACTGCAGGTCAGTGGTTGTTGCAGAAGTGGAGGTGCATAGGTCTCCAGGGAAGGGGGTCATGGAGTTTAAGAGTGAGTCACGTAAGAGGCCAAGTGGTGAGGCTGACGATAATGTGATTACACCAGGACAGAGGTCCAGTAAAAAGACCTGGGTAGACATAGCTAAGGGAGGGAAAGGGGAAGCCAAGGGGAAAGGTGGAGGTAGAAATGGGAAGGAGAGCCGAGGGTTTGGAGGTACTTTCAAGAATGTGGAGCCAGGATCCGTGAGGCCAAGAGGAAAACCCCCATTGCAGAATTCAAGTGTTTGAATATGAATGTCAATGGCCTCCGAGCGGAGGTTAAGAGGAAATGGGTGGAGGCAACACTGAGACGTATGAATGTAGATGTATGCTTCCTACAGGAGCATAATTATAGGTGTGGAAGGGAATTAATGTTGGAAGGTTATAGGTTATATATAGGAAGTTCTGGGCATTTAAAGGGAGGGGTGACAGTGGGGGTACGGGAGACCAGCCCTTTTCATCTGAAGACATGGGGGGAGGGGGGTAGAATTGTTAGAGTGGAAGGTGAGTGGAGGGGATATTCAGGTGTGTTTTGTTGGGGTGTACATGCTGGCATGCAATGATTGTAGGGTTAAGGAGGATTTTGTTCGTAATGATTTTGTCTACGCCTTAAGGGGCCTTCTTATGGTTACTATTGTAGCAGGTGATTGGAATTGTATAATTAGAGGGAAGGATGTCCAGCCTAGAGGGGTGGGACGTATGTTGGGTGCCTTAAGGGAGGTTTTGGGGGCGGTGGGGGTGGTGGATGTGGTACGGGGTGGGGGTGGAACGTGGAACACACCTTTGTACGGAGAGGATATGCGGCGCGGCTTGATCGGGTTTATGTAATGCAGGATATACAGGTGGGCAGTGTAACCTATGTGGAGATGGGTTTTTCAGAAACATAGAGGTGTTTTGGCTTGAGTTAGGATAGGGGGTGCAGTTAAGATTTATCAGTTATTGGAAATTGAATGTGCATTTGCTGCAGGGTGAGGGACATCGTGAGGTTTTTGAGGAATGGTGGGTACGATTGTGGGGTGGGGGTAATGGTATCGAGGATGTTGTGAAATGGATACACGAGCAAAGGTGGCAATAAGGGATTTTACATGCGGATGGGGTCTGAGGATGGGAAGTTGAGGTATGGGAAGCAGAGGTATTTGGAGGAGCAGTTGCGGGAGTGTTATAAGGGGTGGGGGAGGTACCCGCAGGATGAGATCGATGAACTGCGGGGCCAATTAAGGGAGATTCAAAATGAAAATTTTCATGCCATTAGGGTTAGAATTGAATTGGAGGATGTTTTATGGGGATAAACCCTCAGCTATGGTATTGCGTAAATTTCGGGAACGATGGAAGGGTATGAGATTATGTCCTTAATGGTGGACGAGGACTTAGATGGGTATAGGAGTGGTCGGGTGATACGTAACACTAAGGGCATGAGTTGCTATACAGATAGATGGTTTCAGAGAAAGTTGCCGAAGGGGTTATATAATCAGAAGGCATGTGGATTCGTTTTAGGTAGCATCTTAGAGAGGATTAGTCAGGTGGACAGGAAAGGTTTGGAGGGACGTATTACTGAGGAAGAGGTATGCGGTGCAGGGACAGAAACTTGGGAAGACACTGGGTTTGGACTGGATTTCAGGCGACTTCTATGTGACTCATTGGGAGGTTTTGCAAGAGGTATTGGTGAGGGTTTTCAATGGTATGAAGTCAATGGGAAGTATGAGTGAAGAGCAGCGAACAGGAATAGTGGTTTTAATACCCAAGGGCCGGGGTTGTGGGACATTAAAGGGATATAGAGCGATAACTTTTACTCTGTGCTGACTATAAGATTTTTGCAGGTATTTTGGTGAAAAGTATGAAGAAGGTATTAAATAATATTTTAGAGGGAGGGCAGTACGGAGTTCCTGGACGTAGTATGAGGGAGGGGCATCGTAGGATAAAAGGGTTTGTTGAAGGTAGGGAGGGAGGGGAGTCGTGGGGTTGGATTGGGAAACTGCCAATGACAGCGTGAATAGGGAGATGTTGCAGGGCATATTATTGAAACAGGGGTTTTGGGAGGAGGTAGTGGGGTGGGGTGGGTAGGGACGCTTTATGGCAGGGCACAGGTGAGAGTGCAGGTGAACGGGAGGGTGGGGATCATGGTGGGCATGGGACAGGGGCTGGGACAGGGGTGTCCCTTGTCACAGCTCCTGTTCGCATGTCTGCAGGATCCCTTCTATAGATTGGTGCAGGAATGTGTGAGAGAGGGGGAGGGGACCCGGAATGTGCCCCGGGTATTGTTGGGTATGTTGATGACACCACTAGCTTGGTGGGAAGCTTAGAGGGGCTGGGGACTGTTAATAAGATGATTGAGATTTTTGGGTTGGCTACTGGGATGAGTGCAAATAGGGCAAAATCGAAGTTGTTAGAGGTGGGAACTTGGGTGGGAGGGGCGTTGGGTCAGAGGTTTGGATGGAATACAGTGGATAGGATAAAAATTTGTGGTGTTGTTTTTTGTAATGTGCCGCAAGTTGCACGGGAGTTTAATTCTTCTGCCGTGATAGAGGCAGCTGTGGTTAGGATGGCAGGATAGAGGCCGGGGGAGATAACTCTTTTGCAAAGGGTCATTGTGGTAAATGCATTGGTTTACAGTAAGTTGTGGTTCGTAGCTGTGGTTTATCCTCTCATGGAGGAGGATATTCAGCGGCTGCAAAAGAGGGTTTTGCGTTTTATTTGGGGTTATGGAAGACATTGGTTGTGGGAGGGAGTTGTTATGACTAGGGTGGCAAGAGGAGGTATGGGATTGATACCTCTGAGGAGGCGATTGATGGGGATTTACGTGAGGCAGGAATTTTTGGTGAGGGAGGAGGGGAGGGGTGAGAGTGGACAGGGTTATGAGGGAGAGCAGGCGGTGGTGGCATGGTAAGGATCTTCAGGTTTGTGAGGCACTCTTGCGACATCTCATAGTAGTCTCGGAACCGTGGAAAATGCGGGTTAAGGTGCTTGATAGGGTTGGAACTGGTGAGTTGGAGATACAGGGGGCGGCAGCTTATCCAAAGTATGATTGGGGGGCTACGTGGTTTTGGTTAAAAAGGTTAAAATTGCCGGCCAGGGTGCGGGAAACGGGGTTTAGGTTTCTGCATAATATATTGGCATCCAGAGCTCAACTTTTCATTATGTGTCTAATAAAGGACGGGCTCTGCCAGCGCTGTGGGATTTTGGAAACGGTTTTTCATGTTGTATATTTTTGCGAGGATTTGGCAAGGGTTCGAGAGTGGTTCGGTGGGATAATCAGGGAGGTGGGTGGAGGGGGGTTGTCTGTGTTGCGGGTTTTAAGTTTAGATGTTCCGGGTAGTCCTGAGGGTGTTAGGCGTGCGGTTATGTATCTGGTTTTGGATTATATTTTTGTAACTTGGGGTATGAGGGAGGTTCGGGGCGAGGGGAGAATCCAGGCTCTTGCAGCACGGTTCTTTAGAACAAAATGCAAGAATCAAGGACTTTACGGTCAGGCATGGGAGCGGGGGTTTTCGGTGGGGTATAGGCAGTTGACAATGGGGACGTTATTGGGTGGGGGGAGGGATGGGAATAGTACGAAAGGGGTTGGTCTCCTGGGGGGAGGGTTGGTTTAGAGTATGTGTTAATTAGAAGGTATGCATGAGTATGACAGGGGGAGGGACGGGGCAGGGGGGATTATGGGGCGTTTGTAGAATGTATCAGTGACCTTGATGGGGGGGGGCGAGAATGGTAGGAAGGTGTCAGGGGCAAGCAATGGGGGTTTGTCTGGCACAGGGGTTCCTGGTAAGGTCTGGCATACGTAAGTGTATGCAAGGCCTTATATATGCATATAGATGTATACACCTGATGTTTCACCTATAATAGTTTGGTTATAGTCTGTTCTTTCGTTTCGTTTATTTATGTGTGGCCCGGTGGTCTGGTGGCTTGAGCTCTCGCTTCACACACGGAGGGCCCGGGTTCGATTCCCGGCGGGTGGAAACATTTCGACGTGTTTCCTTACACCTGTTGTCATGTTCACCTAGCAGCAAATAGGTACCTGGGTTGTTAGTCGACTGGTGTGGGTCGCATCCTGGGGGACAAGATTAAGGACCCCAATGGAAATAAGACAGACAGTCCTCGATGACGCACTGACTTTCTTGGGTTATCCTGGGTGGCTAACCCTCCGGGGTTAAAAATCCGAAGAAATCTTATCTTATAAAAAAGAAAAAATCATGATTCTGGTTAAGTAAGTAAGTTTATTCAGGTATACACAAATACAGTTACATAGATTATCATACATAGCAGCATATGTGTAGAAAACCTAGGATAACCCAAAAAGTCAGACAGGGTGACTTATTTCCATTGGGGCCCATTTAATACCTTAATATTAGACACTAGTAGATACTAGTTATTATACTAAAATTAAAAGGAATAAGGTAAAAAGAGTTATTTACATTACATGTGTGGGGAATTGTGGGAGATAAGTCTATCTGGGACACCGCCACTAGCAATAAACAAACTTCCAGGGAGATGACCGACTCGTATAATTTTACCGCAGTCATTCCCTTTAAGGTATGTGAGAACTTTACCCGCTCCTGGCCGCACCCAAGGGGTACCTTCAATATTCTCGTTAACCCACTGCACTCTGGACCAGTATAAATAAATCTGAGAAGATCAGTTATTATAATTATGATATATTAAATTTAAGTGGACTGTAAAGGTTATTAAACAACTGATCAAACAGGAGGAGAGGTAGAGAACACACAGTTAAGTTAACATGACCATCACTCACCTAATTAACAGCATCATAGTGGTGCATTGTAGATCGTTGACCTAACTAAAGTACATCTACTGTGCGTAACAATATCATTGGCCAACAATAAAGACGACAGCATGGTACTTAGCTTTAGATGAGGGAGTCGTTCCGTTGTTGACATCCTCCTGCGATCTGATTCGATCGCGATGGTAATAGTTGTCTCAACGAGTCAAGGAAGCTTAATTTCCGTGCACTCTTATACGCCCACGAGACCGGGCGTTAGTTAACATGTGGTTGGTCGGGGTAGCGAATCAGATCCTCTCACTAATCCGACCTTTTGTACTGTTTATACGTATAACTTCACATACTACAGATATCCTGGCTTAATGCCCCACTAGTTTATACACATTCACAGTCTCGATACTTGGATTTCGAGTAGATAACTTGCGATATGTTAGTGCATCTCCTCCACCTCCAACATGGCGGTCGGGGTATGGCGTACCCAAGCTAGACCCGCCCGGTACAATCAACCCCTGATTATTTACAACTCGGTTTCACTACATTCACCATTTCCCAAAGTTCATCGAATATATTTCAGTCTCTTCTAAGACGAAAACTCCCCAGCATCAGGGGTTATGACTTTATCCTGCCGTATGGTCATTTCACTCAGTTCAAATAGGCCTATGACCGCGTCACTCGCCGGCGGCACACCTTATTTCACAATTATTGTCCTATTACTGGACCTCCTGGACCGATTGTCCCACTTTATATTCACCGCGTCCCTGGATATTCCTCCACATTACGAAAGGAGGTAATTAAATCCGATTTGGTGGGCGGAGTCTCCAAATTCGACAGGCCATCTCACCACCTGATCTCGGGTCGGTAGGCTCCCTGTTTACTCTGCCCATTCCCCTCTACCCCCGCTTCCCTGCCCACTTGACAAGGCATCTCGCGCATGCGTGTTAATTCGTTGGTTCTTTTCAGTTAATGTTAAGCCAACAGCAACACATTAATGATATCTATTCATATTGGAAAGTTTATCAATTATAACTTTCGGAAAATACCAATATTTTCCACACTGCGGCCGGGCAGAGTTCGTTGTTAGACGAATCAAATCGAGTCAGTTTTCAACAGGCGCTTCCAGCCCTCCCTGGACTGAACAGCTGTCTTCCTGGTAGGTCGAATCACACTCCCTGTTTCTGGTATCCCCTGGTCCGTGTCGTCTTCAACATCACTCATGTCACTTTCCCTTAGATATTCGTTCCCAGTTGATAGAACTCCCTTTAATTCTAAGGAGATTAACTTATTAATGGTGCGTAAACTCTCTTGGCCGCGACACAACACTTTGACATTCCTGACAACACCCTGAGCGTCTGGGTATAATGTCACTATCTTACCCAGAGGCCACAATGTTCGAGGTTGCTCAGTATCAATTAACACGATGTCACCCGGTTGAATATTCTGTCGATTAGCCGCTTCTGACGCACCATAAAAGTGTTCACGTAATGTAAGAAGATACTCTTTGCGCCACACAGTAGACCAATGATTAATTACTTTATTCAACATCTTATATTTATCACTTAACACTGTCACATTATTATAATCCTCATCAACTTCCACAGGATTATTTCGATAGATAGGTGCAGCTTCTAGCTTCCGCCCACATATTAAGTGAGAAGGAGTCAGTACTTCTGCGTCGGGAGTATCAATAATGTACGAGAGAGGACGATTATTTATCCGATTCTCTGCCTCCACTAATACTGCCCGGAATTCCTCCAAGTTAATTCGTTTCCGGTGTAGTACTTTACGCAGACACCTCTTCACTGTACCTATCAGTCTTTCATACAATCCCCCTTGACAAGGGGCCCTAGGAGCAATAAACTTCCAGCCACACCCTCGCTGATTTAACAGAGACTGTACTTCATTACTCTCATTTAATTCCTTCAAATGTTGCGCTCCCGCTACAAAGTTAGTGGCATTATCTGAAATCATGAGTCTCGGACAGGATCTCCTAGCTGCAAATTTACGAAACAGCTGTATGAACTGTTCTGCAGACAAATCCTGTGCCACTTCTAAGTGTACTGCCCTTGTAGCAGTACAAGTGAATAAACACACATACACCTTTAAAGGAACACCATCTGCAGTACCCGTTAAAATGATTGGGCCACTGTAATCTACACCGGTTACATCAAATGGCTTTATTAACTGCACTCGTTCCTTGGGCAATGGTGGAGGTCCTGGGTACATATAGGTTCTGGCATCTACACGGCGACACACTACACATGTCTTAATCACCCTCTTCACACTCTGTCGCCCCTGAGGAATCCAGAAAGTTTCCTAATGCAATTTAAGGTATCTTGTACTCCA
>WNWK01053586.1:0-11828 GCA_009830355.1 Cherax destructor | reverse complement strand
AAAATTTTAACAGTATTTTCCTTCCCCCTTTTGGGATTTTTGCCAAATTTTTAAAAAATTTAAAAAAAAATTTCCCCCTTTTTATTCTATGTCTTTTGGGCCCCTTTTCCACATCTCTTTTTCTACTCTTGTACTCATTTTCCCTAGCACAGTGATCTTTCACACTAAATGCATTCCAGATCTTTCTTATATTACACAGACGTATTACCATAGTGAGCTTTACCTCTTCATTTCTTCTATTGTCGTCCATGTTATTATCACCTGTATTTGAATGAAGAAACCTATGTGCAGGAAAAAAAAAATTCAAGTGTATCTTACTCGCCAGATTTAATTAAGTTACAGTAAAACCCTCGATGTAATGAACCTCAGTATAACAGATTTCTGAAATGACAGACAAAGTCCAGTGGGTAAATTGTACTTTTTATTTCAATGATTATTGCAGTATGTGTAAATCGTGTGTGCACTTCTATACCAGGTATATAGTGAAGTACTTTAGTTTTTTTTTTTTTGTGATTTTTAACATAATTCTGATTTAAAAGACACTCGAAGAATCACCCCCCACCATTAGTCCATTACAGTGGACCCCCGGATTACGTCATTATTTCGTTCCAGAATGCTGTTCAAGTGCCGTTACCGAATGAATTTATTCCCATAAGGAATAATGTAAATTAGATTAGTCCTTTTAGACCCCCAAAAATACACTTACAAAAGCACTTACATAATTGTTCGAGTTTGGAGCAGTACGTAATCCGGGGATCCACTGTATATGGAGGGTTCACTGCAATATGGGTGAATGGTAAGATAAGATAAGATGAACAAGTGACATGGTCCAGAAATTATGCTGTGTTAAACCTTGTAATTTCTTAACTCTGTACACATTTATGATTGCAGTATTATCTCTTAATTAGCTTCTATTTTCCTTTATCACCAGCCTGGCAGTACATCCCAACAAGCTACTTATTGCAACTGGGCAGACTGCAGGACATGATCGTCGAGATGCCAGAGTAGGTGCTGTCTACGTTTTATAGCTTTAATTTAATAGTACGTCTAAGGTAGTAGCACAAGAATTTCCTCATTCATTACCTGCATAAGGTAATGGAATAAGTAAAATGTCATTATGAAGTTATATTCTGCATACAAGAAAGAAATAGAATCGAAAGGATAAGAATACATGTAAATATGGAGAATATTGAAGTTTGTAGTAAATTTTAATGATAGAAATAAGCTGAATGTTTTAAAAGTGTAATTTTCCTTACTGATGGTTCTGTTCTTTGACAACACATTTTTTCTTTAGTTTTTCTTTCACATGTGCCATTCTGTTTTTCCTATTTCTTCTTTCCCATTTGATTATTATTGTGGTACAGTACCCCTGTTTGATTATTATTGTGGTACAGTATCCCTGTTTGATTATTCTTGTGGTACAGTACCCCTTGTTAATTATTCTTGTGGTACAGTACCCCTGTTTGATTAATATTGTGGTACAGCACCCCTGTTTGATTATTATTGTGGTACAGTACCCCTGTTTGATTATTATTGTGGTACAGTATCCCTGTTTGATTATTCTTGTGGTACAGTACCCCTTGTTAATTATTCTTGTGGCACAGTACCCCTGTTTGATTATTATTGTGGTACAGTACCCCTGTTTGATTATTATTGTGATACAGTACCCCTGTTTGATTATTATTGTGATACAGTACCCCTGTTTGATTAATATTTTGGTACAGTACCCCTGTTTGATTATTATTGTGGCACAGTACCCCTGTCTGATTATTATTGTGATACAGTACCCCTGTTTGATTAATATTGGGGTACAGTACCCCTGTTTGGTTATTTTTGTGGCACAGTACCCCTGTCTGATTATTATTGTGGTACAGTACCCCTGTTTGATTATTATTGTGATACAGTACCCCTGTTTGATTATTATTGTGATACAGTACCCCTGTTTGATTATTATTGTGGTACTGTACCCCTGTTTGATTATTATTGTGGTACAGTACCCCTGTTTGATTATTATTGTGATACAGTACCCCTGTTTGATTATTATTGTGGTACAGTACCCCTGTTTGATTATTATTGTGATACAGTACCCCTGTTTGATTATTATTGTGGTTCAGTACCCCTGTTTGATTATTATTGTGATACAGTACCCCTGTTTGATTATTATTGTGATACAGTACCCCTGTTTGATTAATATTGTGATACAGTACCCCTGTTTGATTATTATTGTAGTACAGTACCCCTGTTTGATTATTATTGTGTACAGTACCCCTGTTTGATTATTATTGTGGTACTGTACCCTGTTTGATTATACTTGTGGTACTGCACCCTGTTTGATTATTCTTTTGGTACAGTACACCTGTTTGATTATACTTGTGGTACTGTACCCTATTTGATTATACTTGTGGTACTGTACCCTATTTGATTATACTTGTGGTACTGTGCCCTGTTTGATTATAATTGTGGTACAGTACCCATTTGATTATACCTGTGGTACTGTATGTATCCTGTTTGATTATTATTGTGGTACAGTACACCTGTGTGATTGTGATTGTTCTATGAGGATGGTTGCTCTCATTTTTTTTTACACTGAAAGTCTTTATAGTTTCAGTATTAGGTATCCTTACCTATTTAGGTTGTCTCAACTGTAGTGCTTTTAGTTTATAATTTTTTATAGTTTTTTGGTGCAAATACTACTTCCTCTTTAACTAGTCTACAACATTCTTTTCAGGAGATGTATTTTCTAGTGCTCTTTTGGTATAACTGCAGTTTGCAGTTATGACTTCTACCTTGTTGATGGGGGCTTAAAAAATCTTTCTTACCTAATTTTTCTTAGCCTTTTATGGTCTTATAAGTGAATATCATGTCTCCTTTTCCTTCTATCAAGCATCCAATAACCTTTAATTCTTCGTTTTGGAAGTTATTTTGTAGCATGTCTTTGTATTTTTTCTTTTTAGTCTTTGTTTCACTGTGAACAGCTTTATTAGAATGTTGCCATCCATATGTGTGTGAAGGCTATTTTGAAGCTTGCAAGTTTATCATATGAGTTTCTCACTACTGTACTGTATTTATGTGATCTTCCAGTGACAGTCTTATTCAGAATCGTTCCTAGATTCTTCTTTTTGTTCCATGTTTTTAATATTTTATAATATTTTGTGTGTGAATGTTAAAATTTCTATGGTCTGTCATCATAGCCTTCAGCTCAGCTTGTATAGCAATGTCTTTGTTACTGTGTTAAAGGCTTTATTGCAGTGTAAATATGTACTCTGGTCATACTTCTCTTTTCTTAATCTGTTCCACTTTATTGCAGACCAGTATTGTGCAAGTCCATTGTAGACTTGCACTGTGCCAGTTTTTCAAAGGGTTGCACTATGTCAACCTGTCGTAGACTTGTACTGTGCCAGTCTGTCATAAACCTCTAGTGTTCATTAGTAGGTGGTTGAGACCACATTTCCTGATCCAGGCTGTTGCTCTGTGAGCAATCCAGTGTTCTCTAGTGTTCTACCAGTCTTCTGCAAATAATCCTCTCAATTACTTTACAGTAATATACCTAGCAGGGATATTGGTTTATAATTTAAGGTCTCCTCTCTGTCACTACTTTGAATATTAGAATTATATTTGTTTGTGTGTGTGTGTGTATGTGTGTGTGTGTGTCATAGAGAGGATATAGATTTGCATGGAATTGTATAATCAGAATTTTTGGGTGACATATGTTGTAATTTAGAATATCTAATACAAGTGGATGCTTCATGACATGCAGCAAACACATCAGTATTATTAACAATGACAATTTTCACCCATTTACCCTAGAGTGGCACATCCCAAGAGTGATTTAACATAATCATTACTTTGCCTCGTGTGTAAAGCCCCAAAGGACAGAAGTGAACTTTAATTTCTTTTTCAACTGAATATTGAGAAACAACTGTGATTTGAATTTTCTGTGAATGGTAGTACTTACAGTCTTCTTAATTGCCTTTAAATGTGGTTATTCAGGTAGATTTAATTCTAGCTGCTGATAAATTAGTTTCAAAGATTTAAGTTCTTCAAAACTTGAGCAAGCTATGTTATAGTATACACACCAACATAAACATTACAGGTCTTTTGCAAGAAGAGAATTGTGTCAAGGAAGTTTTGTCTCCTAAATGTAAAATGGAACAATGGCAAACCTCATGTATGAAGGAATTATGTTAAAATATGATTACTGTTTCACTTAACCTTAACAATATATATTTCTGTAAGTAAACTTATCTCGTGAATTATGATGGATAATTTTTGGGCTCTTACTAACATCAGTGTATAAACTCAAGCATTTTTGCAAATAAAGAGTGTATTGTATGTATTGTGCTAAAATAGCATAACCAAAGATTGTATTTTATGTATTGTGTTAAAATAGCATAACCAAATATTGTATTTTATGTATTGTGTTAAAATAGATCAGCTAAATTTTGTACAATGGTTCCTTGAGTTATGATGGGCTGGAGTTGCATTTTGCTCTCATAAAGAAATTTAGTTTTGAGTTGTGAGGAAAAATTGATGGTCAGCAAGTGTGGGTGGTACTGAACCCAGAGATAAGACAGTGTGACGAAAAGCTCTTAAAGTGATAGTGGAGGGTGAAGTGGGAGGAGTGTAGGTGAGTGAGAGGGGTGGTGGGAGTGAGGGGAGGGAGGGAAGGAGACCATACATGTACCAGATGTGGATGGTGGGAGATAGTAACAACAAAAGAGTTAATATTAAGTCTACAATTCTTTAACAATCTGCCTCCCTGCCTGTCTACCTCCATCCCTGTCTGCCTCCCTCCTGGCCCGGTGGCCTGGTGGTAGGTGGCTTGGTGGCCTGGTGGTAGGTGGCTTGGTGGCCTGGTGGTAGGTGGCTTGGTGGCCTGGTGGCTAGAGCTCTCACTTCACACACGGAGGGCCCGGGTTCGATTCCCGGTGGGTGGAAACATTTCGACGTGTTTCCTTACACCTGTTGTCATGTTCACCTAGCAGCAAATAGGAGTTAGTGGGTAAGGGTGAAGGAGGGTGGGAGTGAGGGAGACATTGGGATAAGAATAAGAATTTTATTTTGACATGATACATACAGTCATACCTCGGTTAACAATATTAATCCGTCAGAGAGGGCATATCTTTAACCGAAACAATCGTTAACCGAATCAATTTTCCCCATAAGAAATAATGGAAATAAAATTAATCCGTCCAAGACTTTCAAAAGTAGTAAAATAAAATATTTTTTAGAACTTTTTGACATTAAATAATACACAATTTAATGAACAATAAATAAATACACATGTAAATATAGTACAATAACATGTCACTTACATTTATTGAAGAGTTGTTGATGTGTGGAGGACAGGAGGAGGGGAAAGGATGGAGTAGTATAGTATGCTAGTGTTTGGAAGGGGAATCCCCTTCCATTAACACTGCAGGTGGCAAGTTCTTTTCTGGGGTTACTGGCCTTTTTCTTTTAATGTCACACTCCCTGCATGAATGGTACACTTCCTGCATGCCTGCTACACTCCCTGCATGCCTGCTACACTCCCTGCATGCCTGCTACACTCCCTGCATGCCTGCTACACTCCCTGCATGCCTGCTACACTCCCTGCATGCCTGCTACACTCCCTGCATGCCTGCTACACTCCCTGCATGCCTGCTACACTCCCTGCATGCCTGCTACACTACCTACATGCCTGCTATACTCCCTGCATGCCTGTTACACTCCCTTCATGCCTGTTACACTCCCTTCATGCCTGTTACACTCCCTGCATGCCTGCTACACTCCCTGCATAAATGCTACACTCCCTGCATAAATGTTACACTCCCTGCATAAATGTTACACTCCCTGCATAAATGCTACACTCCCTGCATAAATGCTACACTCCCTGCATAAATGCTACACTCCCTGCATAAATGCTACACTCCCTGCATAATGCTACACCCTGCATGCTCTAAACTCCCTGCATGCCTACTACACTCCCTGCATGTCTGCTATACTCCCTGCATGCCTGCTACACTCCCTGCATGCCTGCTACACTTCCTGCATGCCTGCTACACTCCCTGCATGCCTGCTACACTCCCTGCATGCCTGCTACACTCCCTGCATAAATGCTACACTCCCTGCATGCCTGCTACACTCCCTGCATGCCTGCTACACTCCCTGCATGAATGCTACACTCCCTGCATGAATGCTACACTCCCTGCATGAATGCTACACTCCCTGCATGAATGCTACACTCCCTGCATGAATGCTACACTCTTTATCACAGGGCTGGCACTAGGAGCTTTCTTTGGACCCATGGTAGCTTATTTAGCAGTTGCAAGCACTAAAAACAGTGGAATAATGACAATATACTGGTATGAATGCGTGGGTGTGGGTTGGTGGTCGCTCTCGCTTGTAAACAATAGCACACTGACGCTCCCTGGAGTGTGCGCTCAGCTGGGCGCCACGCGGACACGTCCGGTATGAATGTTAACCGCAATAATTTTTTTTACGTCATAAATATCGTTAACCGAAAATATCGTTAACTGACAGCATCGTTAACCGAGGTATGACTGTAGTTGTACAAAGGAATATAATAGTTGGGTGTACATGCCAAAAGCCCCTTTGTATGCAGAGTATTTCAGGCAAACTTAATATTAACTTAAGATTAGTAAGGCAATAACAGATCATTATATGGACATTTGATGAGTTACAGTGAGTACAGAGAATTAAGTTGTAATAGGTAATGCTATTAGGCTTTAATAAGTCTAGTTGAGAAGTTAATAGTGAATAATTAGTTTTAAACTTAGTTTATAAAAATTACATCATTAAACAATGGTACAATTTAAATTAATTTACAATATGGAATTATTACAACTACTGGGAACGCTTGAAGTTCATAAACCTGTACTCTCTAGAACGCAGGCGGGAGAGATACATTATTATATACACATGGAAAATTCTCGAGGGCTTAGTACCAAACTTGCACACAAAAATCACTCCCTACGAAAGCAAAAGACTCGGTAGGCGATGTAACATCCCCCAATGAAGAGCAGGGGTGCCACTAGCACGTTGAGGGACAACACAATAAGTGTCAGTGGCCCAAGATTGTTCAACTGCCTCCCAGCATACATCAGGGGGATTACCAACAAACCCCTGGCTGTCTTCAAGCAGGCACTGGACAGGCACCTCAAGTCGGTACCTGATCAGCCGGGCTGTGGTTCGTATGTTGGACTGCGTGCGGCCAGCAGTAACAGCCTGGTTGATCAGGCTCTGGTCCAACAGGAGGCCTGGTCACAGACCGGGCTGCGGGGGCGTTGACCCCTGGAATTCTCTCCAGGTAGAAGAATATAAAATAATTTACAATAAGAAATTATTACAATTTAGTAATATTTAAGAAAATTAAATTTAAGCATCCTATTTTTGAAGTAATGAGTATATGGTTGAGTAATCCTTAGCACAATATACAGTAATGAAGTTGAATTAATTTTAAGTTGAGCAGTCTTAACTTATTTAGAAGTTTTTGAATATCTTTTGAGTAACTGGTAGGTATTAAGTATGGTTTGACTGATTAATTTTGGGTGATGAGGTGATTTTTAAGTAGGGCCTTAACCCTTTGACTGTCGGAGGCCCCATTCTGAAACTGTCATTCTATGTCGCAAAATTTTGGAAAAAAAAAAAAATTATTTTCTCTTATGAAATGATAGAGAATCTTTTCCTGATTGTAATGACACCAAAAGTATGAAATTTGATGAAACACTTACGAAATTACGCTCTCGCAAAGTTAGCGATGTCAGCGACATATACGCATCGGCGATTTCCCCGAATTTGAGCCCTATTTTCGGCCAATTCCATTGTTACAGTCGACCAAACTCAGTTATTTCTTTAGAACTCCATTTGTTCTATCGATTGAGTACAAGAAACCACCAATTTACCAATTTCAACTACCCAATAAAGTGGTCAGAATTTGGCAATTTCGCCAATTTCATGCAAAATAAAAAAGATGTCAATTTCAAAACAGGGTCTAGAATAAACAATGCAGACATTCCTGGCACTAAAATAAGATGTTATCTGTTCATTAGTCATGTCTTTAGGCCCCTCTTATATTACTCTTGCTTTCTATTTTGATTTTTTTATTCACACAAAAAATAGAAGATTTATTGTTATGCAGACTATTGCATTATTGTAAAAACGGTATAAATAATATCTGTGCACTTGTGAAAGAATATTAGAATCACCATTTGATGTGTATTGGACGCGTGGCATGATTTGTTTACTCTTGAACATTGGCAAAAATCGAACATTTCTGCTACTTTGAGCTCAATTTCAAGATCGTTTTCATCATGAAACTAATCAAAATCATCTCTATTCCTGTAATATGTCTTCCATTCTATCAAATGAGACCACGAAAAAGAGAATACAACCATAAATACTATACAAAAATACACCTCAAAGTCGGCATTTTATTCCAAAAACTTAGTCAGAGTTGTTGTTTTCTCATTATGCACTGTGTGCTGCAGGATTTTTTTTAAACTGCGCACACTAACCACACAGACCCATTCTCTCATATGTGGGCCTACCAGCTTTCTCCCGTTTGATTTGAGGCCGCTAGAATTTGTGAGTATATATACGTCCGAAACACTGACTCGTAAGACGTATATATACGACCGAAACAGTCAAAGGGTTAAATTGATTTGCAGGCAGGGGTCCTTTAGTGTGTTCTGGTAATGAATTCCAGATCTTGGGGCCCTTTACGTGCATAGCATTTTTGCATAGGGAGAGATGGACACGAGGGATATCGAAGAGTGATTTGTGTCTTGTATTATGGCTTTGTGTTCTGTTATAGTTATCAAGGAGGAGTTTGAGAGGAGGGTTTATATTTGAGTGTAGTGTTCTGTGTATGTAGTAGGCACAATAATAAGTGTGGATGTTTTGTATATTAAGCGAAGTTAAGACTCTTGAAAAGCAATGGAGTATGCTGTCTAGTGCTGGAGTTATCTGGAATATGCCTGGTCTGTGACCAGGTCTCATGTTGGATCAGAGCCTGATCAACCAGGCTGTTACTGCTGGCCGCACGCAGTCCAACGTACGAACCACAGCCTGGCTGGTCAGGTATCGACTTTAGGTGCCTGTCCAGTGCCTGCTTGAAGACAGCCAGGGGTTTGTTGGTAATCCCCCTGATGTATGCTGGGAGGCAGTTGAACAGTCTTGGGCCCTTGACACTTATTGTGTTGTCTCTCAACGTGCTAGTGGCACCCCTGCTTTTCATTGGGGGATGTTACATCGCCTGTCGAGTCTTTTGCTTTCGTAGGAAGTGACTCTTGTGTGCAAGTTTGGTACTAATCCCTCGAGAATTTTCCACGTGTATATAATAATGTATCTCTCCCGCCTGCGTTCTAGGGAGTACAGGCTTAGGAACTTCAAGCGTTCCCAGTAATTGAGGTGATTTATCGCAGTTATGCGTGCCGTGAAGGTTCTCTGCACATTTTCTAGGTCAGCAATTTCACCTGCCTTGAAAGGTGCAGTTAGTGTGCAGCAATATTCCAGCCTAGATAGAACAAGCGACCTGAAAAGTGTCAACATGGGCTTGGTATCCCTGGTTTTGAAGGTTCTCATTATCCATCCTGTCATTTTTCTAGCAGATGCGATTGCTACGGTGTTATGGTCCTTGAAGGTGAGATCCTCTGACATGATCACTCCCAGGTCATTGACATTAGTTTTTCGCTCTATTGTGTGGTTGGAATTTGTTTTGTACTCCGATGAGATTTTAATTTCTTCACGTTTTCCATATGAGTAATTGAAATTTCTCATCATTGAACTTCATATTGTTTTCTGCAGCTTTTTGTTGGGTTATCAAAGGTTTGAGGTGATTTGCTGTGGTCGAACCCCATGGGAGGGAGGAATTGGTGGGCTGAGGTGGGGAAGCATAGGGGTGAGGGAGGGTGATTACGTGTACCAGTTGCAGACTGGGAGACAACAACGACAACAAGAATGTAATTATTAAGTCTGACTCTACCAATCTGCCTGCCTGCCCTGCCTCCTCTGCCCTATCCTGCTTACTCTGCTTTATTCTGCCACTTTACCTTAGCATAAGCCTATGAAAGATAGGCTTACTCTGCTGCTGGGTGCCAATGCCTCTGGATATTTCAAGCTGCAACCTATGCTTGTTTATCACTCAGAAAACACCACAGAGTGTTTAAACAACAAAAAGAATTCAAAGGAAGGTTGAGTGTTCTGGCATCTTGGAATGAATTACCATAAAACAGTTTATTTTGTGGTTTGAGTTACCATGTTTTTGTGATACGATGCATCTTCTGGAAGGGATTAATATTGTAACTCAAGGGACCACTGTATTTATTTACTATCTAATGATATATGAAGCAGTCTTTTTTTTTGTATTTTATTTATCACCGCACTGTGCAGTTATGTATTGCATGTCAATATTTGTTAACTTAAGATGCCTGGAATTCTCCGCATTATATGGACCTCAGAGAAATAGTGCAGTATTAGTATATATAAAGATATACTTTGTTCTACAGGTATATATGTATTATTTTTCAAAATTAGTTTTAAAAAAAGAATAAATGAGCACACTCAGTAAACTGAATGTGACCACTAAGCTGCCATTTGACCTGTGATAATCTGTATGACCCATGTGTGTTTTATGCTTCCCCACAAAAGTAATAATCATAATAATTATCAATATAATATTTAAAAATACTCCATTCTCATTGTAATAATTGATTGATAGATTTTTAAGTTATTAAATTTTTCATATTTTGCTTGTACAATACCAGACACATTTTTTTGTATTGGCATTAACAGTGCACACTGTGTTTATAGTGAGGCAACGGTGGTCTGGTGGCTAGAGCTCTCGCTTCACACACGGACCTCTTTAAGGGGGGCTCCTTGTCGCGGTAAAGAGGCTATCGGTCTGAGGAATTGGACCTCTTGGTCTTCTTCCTCAGACTGAACCTAATTACCCCCCAATCCCCCCTCCCCTTTCCCATCTTCCCCATCCTCCCTTTTCCCTTTCCTCCTCCTCCTCCTCCTCCTCCTCCTCATCCCTCCCTTATTTCCTTCCCAGTTTTACCCTGGGAGCTTCCCTCCTCTGGCATTCTAGTTCCTAGGTAGGGGGAAGGGTATCGTGGTCCATCCCATTCCGTTGAGGTCCTTGTCGGTGGTGTAGTTTGCCATGGAATCTGGATCGCCTGGGGATGTCCCGATCCCTCTCCGGTCACCCGGGGGGTGGCCTTGGGTATATTTCAGGCGACGGGTGTATCTCTGGAGGCCACCTTTCGGATTCTGGGGGTGGTGGCCGAAGGCGGTATGCTTTGTGGCGGATATCCGGCCGCTCTCTCTTTTGTCCGCCGAGGTGGCTCGGTGGATGTGAGGTTGCTATCCCGGATTGCTGGTTTACTGGCATGAAGGGTAGGGTATGGCACGGGTTCCATGCAGCATCTGCACTACTTGCGGTGTTGAGGTCCTCTTGGGCGCGGAGGGGGATTTACGCTCCCTTTCAATCCTCCTAGGAGCTATTCCTCCACGTTCCCCCCTTTTTTTTATTCTTTTTTTTATTTTTATTTTCTCTTCTTCTTTCTTTTTTTTCTTAAAAATAAAAAGAAAGAAGTAACCTAACAATGGCTGACCCAATCCATGAACCCACTACCCCCGGGCCCCTTCCTGATACCGCACACAGTACTGACCCTGCCTCATTAACGGACAACTCTTTGGACACCTCTCATGCCCCTGTACCTCTTGCTGGTGCCGATTCGTCACCTGCTTCAGGTACCGGGGTTCCGACCGGCCCTTTTGACATATCTGACCTTCGCTCTTCTCTGACCTTGATTCCGGCT
>WNWK01053585.1:0-11829 GCA_009830355.1 Cherax destructor | reverse complement strand
CGTGGTCCCGTGGGTTAGAGCTCACCATGAGGCGGGCCAAAACGACATGGGTTCGAATATATATATGGGGGAAGTATTTCATGCAATGGTCCGGGAGGTATAACATCTTGATATAGTTTTGGACTAGTTTGTATATTTATGTATGAAATAAGGAATGGTAGCTAGGAATTGGCAGAGAGCATTCTTAGTTCTTTTGTATAAGGAACACGAGGACAAGAATGAGTGTAAGAACTATAGGGAAGTAAACTTGTTAAATATATTGGGTAAAATATATGAATTATTACTGAAAGAATTGAGAAGACGCTGAAGACAACTGAGAGGAACAATGAGGATTTAGGAAGGGGTGGTAGGGAATGTGTCGATCATTGTAAAATATAAGTGAACAGTACTGAGATATTGGTAAAGAAGTTTTTGTTGCATTTATGGATTTAGAAAAGGCATGCCATAGGGTGGATCGGATGTGGCAGATGTTGCAAATGTGTGGAACAGGTACCGGTTGCTAAAAGTAGTTTGAGGACACTGTGTGGTCTGAATATTATGCAGAAAATTTGGAACGTGGAGATCAGAAGATGTAGGATTACTAAAAGCATAATATGTAGTGCTGAGGAGGTGTTGTTGGGTAGTTTGAACACTTAGAGAGGATGGATTAGAATAAGATGACTAAGGGAGTATATATAGATCTGGGGTGGAAAGGAGGAGGGGTAGGGTCATCCCAGAAAGGGTTGGAGGAAGGGAGGTGGTTAAGGATGCTACCATTACTAAGGACTTGACCATCCAGCAGGCATTTGTGAGCGAGTTAAACCGGAGTGAAGAAAGTTTCTTTTTTGTGACCTGACGTGCTGTTGGAGTGTGAGCAGGGTAACATTTAAGGGATTTAGGGAAATTGGTTAGCCAGACTTGAGTCCTGGAGGTTGAAAGTCCAGTGCCTGCATTATGAAGGAGTGGGTGGCGACTCTGCAGGCAATGCGGAATGCAATGTCACTGCTTTTGGCAGCACGGCGAGTGAATGAATGACGATGAATGTCTTCCCTCTTTTTCGGGTCATTCTAACCTAGTGGTAGACGACCGGTGTGTTAAAAAATAAATAATAATAATAATTATAAAAGTCTTGTGATCCTCACAACACAGACAACGAAATGCTGTTTTTTTTTCCTTCTGTTTTTCATGTAAATTTTATTCTGAGTACCTGAGCAACAGTACTTGTGTACGTATAATGTAGCTAGGAGTCAAGGCGGTGAGGTGGGGCAAACCACGAGGTCAGGAGGGGCAAGCCACGCGGTGAGGCGGGGCAAGCCACGCGATGAGGAGGGGCAAGCCACGCGGTGAGGCGGGGCAAGCCACGCGGTGAGGCGGGGCAAGCCACGCGGTGAGGCGGGGCAAGCCACGCGGTGAGGCGGGGCAAGCCACGCGCATGCCCTGCTTCACGTGCACGTCAAGACAGATGTACATCTGTGTATATGACATGGGCGTACATGTTAATATAGGTGCACATGATATATTTAATTCTCATTCTACACCTACCCTGTACTCTTCCTCCTACTTCTCCTCCTATTCAGTTTTCCTCTTCCTCTTCATCTTTCATCATTATCTTCCTCCCGAGGTGTTTCCGTCAGGTCCCGCGGTCCATTTCCCATGATGCAACCCATAATAGTCTAGTAACTGTTTGTGTAACAAGTGTAAGACGCTTGCTCAAGCGTCTAGCACCGCTGATAACTGTACTCGCTCCTTTCGGTAAGAACTAACTTAACAAAATTTTAGGTTCGTACACCGAATACTTATGAGTTAAACTTGTCTGTAATACTTATAAAGTATCTTTAGGCACAATAATTATAGGTTACACTTGTATATGTTAAATTTGCCTGCTACTTTTTATCCTTAACAAGGAAGGAATTTTTTTTTAGCCCGCCCATAAATGTAGAGTAACAAAAAATTAAAAAGGAAACACATTCACCCTCGTTCATTTAATAGCTGCCTGGCCAGGATTTCGCAGTCATAACAATTCAAAATAACCCTCCGAAGTGCAATATTTCCACCCTTCCTTTTCACCTCCAGGACTCGAGTCCGGCTAACTGGTTTTGCCTGCATCGCTTCATTATTGTTAACTTACTCTCCAAGAATAAGAGAAGGAAGCAATAACAGACTAGGGTACTCACAGGTCACCTTTCAATATGGCTCACACACACACACACACACACACACACACACACACACACACACACACACACACACACACACACACAAAGAGATTAGTAGAAGAGCTAGAAACGAGTATGCACAAGTACGGAGGGAGGCCCAGAAACAGTACGAAAACGACATAGCATCGAAAGTTAAGTCCGACCCGAAACTGATGTTCAGTCACATCAGAAGGAAGACAACAGTCAAGGACCAGGTGATAAGGCTGAGGAGAGAAGATGGGGAACTCACAAGTAATGATCAAGAGGTATGTGAGGAGCTCAACTTGAGGTTTAAGGAAGTATTCACAATGGAGGAAGGAAGGCAGCTGGGTAGACAGGACATGGTTCGTCACCAACAAGGGATGTACCAAGTGCTAGAGGGCTTACACACAACTGAGGAGGAAGTGAAGCAGTTACTCAGTGACCTCGATACCTCAAAGGCGATGGGTCCGGACAATATCTCCCCGTGGGTTCTTCGGAAGAGCTGAGGTACTGAGTGTGCCACTTACCACAATTTTCAACACATCCCTTGAAACTGGGCAGCTACCTGAGGTATGGAAGAAGGCCAATGTAGTCTCCATTTTTAAAAGGAGACAGAAAAGAGGCACTAAACTATAGACCGGTGTCACTTACATGTATAGTGTGCAAAGTCCTGGAGAAAATCATCAGGAAAAGAATGGTGGAACACCTTGAGCGGAACAGGATAATAAACACCAGACAGCATGGATTCCGGGAAGGCAAATCCTGTGTAACAAACCTACTAGAGTTCTATGATAAAGTAACAGAGGTAAGGCAGGAGAGAGAAGGGTGGGTTGATTGCATTTTCCTGACTGCAGGAAGGCCTTCGACACAGTTCCTCACATGAGATTAGTAAAGAAGTTGGAAGAACAAGCAGGTATAACAGGAAGGGCACTGGAATGGATCAGGGAATACCTCAAAGGGAGGCAACAACGGGTCATGGTGCGTGGTGAGGTATCACAGTGGGCGCCTGTGACGAGTGGTGTACCGCAGGGGTCAGTCCTAGGACCAGTGTTATTCCTGGTTTATGTAAATGACATGACGGATGGGATAGACTCAGAAGTGTCTCTATTCGCGGATGATGTGAAAATAATGAGGAGAATCACATCAGAAGAGGACCAGGCAGGGCTGCAAACAGACCTGGACAAGCTCGACATCTGGTCTAGCAGTTGGCTTCTAGAATTCAATCCTCCAAATGCAAAGTCATGAGGATCGGAGAAGGGCAAAGAAGACCGCTGACAGAGTACAAGCTAGGCGGACAAAGGCTACAAACCTCGGAAAAGGAGAAAGACCTTGGAGTGAGTATAACGCCTAGCACGTCTCCGGAGGCACACATCAACCAGATAACTGCGGCAGCATATGGGCGTCTGGCAAACCTTAGATTAGCGTTCCGTTACCTTAACAAGGAATCGTTCAAGACACTGTATACCGTGTACGTCAGGCCCATACTAGAATATGCAGCACCAGTCTGGAACCCACACCTGGTCAAGCACGTAAGGAAACTAGAGAAAGTGCAAAGGTTTGCGACAAGGTTAGTTCCACAACTCAGGGTCTGTCTTATGAAGAAAGGTTGAGGGAAATAGGACTAACAACACTGGAGGAAAGAAGGGTCAGAGGAGACATGATAACGACATACAAAATACTGCGGGGAATTGACAAGGTAGATAGTGACAGGTTGTTTCAGAGAGGGAACACAGAAACAAGGGGACACAACTGGAAGCTGAAGACTCAGATGAGTCAAAGGGATGTCAGGAAACATTTCTTCAGCCACAGAGTAGTCAGGAAGTGGAATGGACTAGAGAAAGATATAGTGGAGGCAGGAACCATACATAGTTTTAAGACAAGGTATGATAAAGCTCATGGAGCAGGGAGAGCAGAGACCCAGTAGCAGACAGCGAAGAGGCGGGGCCAGGAGCTGAGTATCGACCCCTGCAACCACAATTAGGTGAGTACAATTAGGTGAGTACACACACACACACACACACACACACACACACGAGGCAGGATCCATACATAGCTTTAAGAGGAGGTACTGTAAGACTCTTGGAGCAAGGAGAAAATTGAACTGGTAGCGACTAGTGATGAGGCGGAACCAGGAGCTGTTAATCGACACTTGCAACCACATATACGTAAGTACTCTCTGTTTAGCCTTCTCTCCATCTAACATCTCCTATGATCTCCTCTTTGTATGATTGACATACAAAAGTGGAGCCTCAGAGACCACCTTCTCCTGTACAAATACTGTGCAAGTCTCCAGGGTGTTTCTACAACACACACACAGTCAACTCACGTGTAAGTAAAAATAAAATCATCAAAAAATGTACACTAATTTCATTGACTGGTCGTGAAAGTGACAAGACTGTGATTGATTTTAAAGTGTTTTCCTGGATGTGACTATAAGAGGAGTAAACATGTGTATAGCTGTTGTTGCTTCCATCCGGCACTCTCAAGCTCTGAGCTCCTCCCATCCGGCACTCACATGTTCGGAGCTCCTATCCGGCACTCACAAGCCCTAAACTCCTCCCATCCGGCACTCACAAGCCCTGAGATAACTCCTATCCGGCACTCACAAGCCCTGAGAACTCCTATCCGCCATTCACAAGCCCTGAGATAACTCCTATCCGGCACTCAGAAGCCCTAAACTCCTCCCATCCGGCACTCATGTTCTGAGTTATCCGGCACTCACAAGCCCTGATATAACTCCTATCCGGAATTCACAAGCCCTGAGCTCCTCAGTAAGTGCTTATATTTAAGACTCGTTAACATGGATCCATGTAGAGCACACGCATTCAAGATGGATAAATTTAGATTTAAGAATAGATACAGGAATGAATTGCATTAACAGAATTGTAGATAAGTGGTACAGGTGACATGAGAGGGTGTGAGTAGGGTGTGAGCACGGTGGAAGCTGTGAGGATGTGCACCTGTCGTTCACACGTACAGAGCAGATCCGGTGCCTGGGGGTCACCTGACCTTCAGTGACCCCCACGTTCATTGTGCCCGCCCCCCACAACCCACCTTTGCCACCGACCACCCCACCACCACCGTCTCCCACCACCATTACCACCACCACCACCGCCGCCGCCGACTTCACCACGACCACCCACTACCACCAATACCACCCATCATAACACACCACCATTACCCACTTCCTACCACCATTACCCACTTCTCTCATCCACCACCACCCATCGTTTTCCATTTCTCAGTTTCCCATCAATAATGACCAAAATCACAATAGCTACTAACACCACCACTTCCATCACCACCACCACTACTGTTGCATCTACCACCACTATTGCATCTTCTACTGTCACCACCATCACCTTCTGCTGACACTTTTGTATTCCATATCTCACTTAAATTTCACATTCCACCATTTTGCACTTTGTATTCCACCTTCCACATATTGTATTCCACCTTCCACATATTGTATTCCACCTTCCACATATTGTATTCCACCTTCCACATATTGTATTCCACCTTCCACATATTGTATTCCACCTTCCACATATTGTATTCCACCTTCCACATATTGTATTCCACCTTCCACATATTGTATTCCACCTTCCACATATTGTATTCCACCTTCCACATATTGTATTCCACCTTCCACATATTGTATTCCACCTTCCACATATTGTATTCCACCTTCCACATATTGTATTCCACCTTCCACATATTGTATTCCACCTTCCACATATTGTATTCCACCTTCCACATATTGTATTCTACCTTCCACTTCTTGTATACCATCTTTATTTCATGTATACCATCTTTATTTCTTTATATTTTTGATATTACAATAGCAAGAGCGACAAAGCTTTTTCTACTTGGCATTTTAGTTGTCTGATGTAAGGTTTCTAAATCCACATGTTCCTAAACGTTTGAAATGAACCGTTGCAAAGTTTCTTTGGAATTTTTTTTACGTTTTTTTTTTTTTTTTTTTTTGTGTGTGTGTGTGTGTGTGTGTGTGTGTGAGTGAAAGAGATAAAGAGAGAGAGAGAGTAGCCATGCATGGAAGTAGAGGAATGCAAAGTGGAAGTTAATAAGGTTAGTGAATAATGCAAAGTGCAAGATTAGTGTATAATGAAAGGAAGTAAAAGTCAGTAAGATCAGTCTGATAGCTTCATGCTTACGCGACAGGAGGTAAAAACCGTCAGTTTTGTCAGTGGGGGGGCAATACTTTAATCAGACTACCGTTCCTGTCAGCAGGAGAAGAACCTGTCAGGTCGTTAGCACCTCTGAGACAGTCGGTCTCTCTGTCCGACAGTCAGTCTTTTCTCTGAGTTGCGGCTCGTCTCTCAGTCTGACAGTCAGTCAACCTTTCATTCAGTTCTCCTGCCTGTCAGTCCCCTTGTTAGCCACTTCGTCTGTCAGTTTGTTTACCTCAGTCCATCTAAAGTTAAGCTTTTTAATGATCAGATTCGTTATATTACTCTCTGACGAAGAGAAGGCAACCCCCCCTCTCACGTAAAGAAGGCAACCCCCTCTCACGTAAAGAAGGCAACCCCCTCTCACGTAGAGAAGGCAACCCCTTCTCACGTAGAGAAGGCAACCCTTCTCACGTAGAGAAGGCAACCCCTTCTCACGTAGAGAAGGCAACCCCTTCTCACGTAGAGAAGGCAACCCCTTCTCACGTAGAGAAGGCAACCCCTTCTCACGTAGAGAAGGCAACCCCGTCTCACGTAGAGAAGGCAACCCCCTCTCACGTAGAGAAGGCACATCTCCCCTCCCTCACGTAGAGAAGGCACATCTCCCCTTCCTCACGTAGAGAAGGCACATCTCCCTTCCTCACGTAGAGAAGGCACATCTCCCTTCCTCACGTAGAGAAGGCACATCTCCCCTTCCTCACGTAGAGAAGGCACATCTCCCTTCCTCACGTAGAGAAGGCACATCTCCCTTCCTCACGTAGAGAAGGCACATCTCCCTTCCTCACGTAGAGAAGGCACATCTCCCCTTCCTCACGTAGAGAAGGCACATCTCCCCTTCCTCACGTAGAGAAGGCACATCTCCCCTTCCTCACGTAGAGAAGGCACATCTCCCCTTCCTCACGTAGAGAAGGCACATCTCCCCTTCCTCACGTAGAGAAGGCACATCTCCCCTTCCTCACGTAGAGAAGGCACATCTCCCCTTCCTCACGTAGAGAAGGCACATCTCCCCTTCCTCACGTAGAGAAGGCACATCTCCCCTTCCTCACATGAGAAGGCACATCTCCCCTTCCTCACATGAGAAGACATATCTCCCCCTCACACGTAGACAGGGCACCCTTACCCCCCCAAACATCTATATCTCCACCAACCTCTCCCAAGAACCTTGCGACTTCCGATTTGTCACGACTGAGGATGAGCAACGCCAAGGCTCTTTCTCAAGGCAAACCACACCCTCAGAGGATGGGAGGGGCAGGGTGGGATAGAGGCTTGGTGGGAGAGGCAAGGCTGGGAGTCCTACAGCTTACAGGAATACACCTCTATATAAATTACACAATTTAGCTATATCAACACCTTGGCTATAAATACGCACTCTCTCTCCTCCCTCTGTTGGCTTGGTCCTTCACGCTAGAGTGCGAGTGTTGTGTAGGAAGTGCTAGAGGGTGGGACACTAGTGGAGGAGTAAGTTACACAGTGAACTATCAGTAAGAGCTACACAACACTTAGTTCCACTATCAGTAAGAGCTACACAACACTTAGTTCCACTATCAGTAAGAGCTACACAACACTTAGTTCCACTATCAGTAAGAGCTACACAACACTTAGCTCCACTATCAGTAAGAGCTACACAACACTTAGCTCCACTATCAGTAAGAGCTACACAACACTTAGCTCCACTATCAGTAAGAGCTACACAACACTTAGTTCCACTATCAGTAAGAGCTACACAACACTTAGTTCCACTATCAGTAAGAGCTACACAACACTTAGCTCCACTATCAGTAAGAGCTACACAACACTTAGCTCCACTATCAGTAAGAGCTACACAACACTTAGCTCCACTATCAGTAAGAGCTACACAACACTTAGCTCCACTATCAGTAAGAGCTACACAACACTTAGCTCCACTATCAGTAAGAGCTACACAACACTTAGCTCCACTATCAGTAAGAGCTACACAACACTTAGTTCCTCTATCAGTAAGAGCTACACAACACTTAGTTCCTCTATCAGTAAGAGCTACACAACACTTAGTTCCTCTATCAGTAAGAGCTACACAGCACTTAGCTCCACTATCATTAAGAGCTACACAACTTCGCTATCTCGACAACATTTGGAGTTATCACCGACGATTTTTCTCTAATATAAAAGTTCTTGTGAAAATACGCAAGTGAAACATATTATATTTGTCTCATTTAAACTTTTTTTTAAATTAAGGTTGACCTTGGAGACTTAATTTACTCTGGCTTTTGAACTATTGTTAAAATTAAAGAGACATTTAATTGAATATCTCTTGAGCTCTCTTAATTAAATCTGGCTGTTGACTCGTCATTAAATCTGACCATGTTAGCTAAATCTGATTCCTGGCCTGCCGTAAATAATTTGGCTCGCATATGCAAAGCTGGCACTCAGAAGAGCCATAATTGTTAGTGGACCTCCTGAGTGCCACAGGAGAATTCCACAGGTGAGTGCCACAGGACAGTGCCCCCACGTGATGACCACATAGCATAACCTTTCCTGACCCAGTTGGCACTTGTTCCGTGTTGGCATATTGCCACGGTTTAACACCCTGATGCCCAGGTTCTTGTTCTCATATTGAGAGTCAATAAATGGTTGTTGTTGGTGTGGTTGTTAGGGTTGCTTTGTTATTTATGCTATTGTTGTGGTGGTGTTAGTGTGGTGATTGTTGTTGTTACTGGTAGTGAGGTAATTGTTGTTATTGCTGTTGGAGTGGTGATGTTAGTGACAGTTCTGACATGACTTCTTAACTGTCTTCTAACACCTGTTGATTGTTTTGTGCAATTATTTCTCTCTCTCTCTCTCTCTCTCTCTCTCTCTCTCTCTCTCTCTCTCTCTCAATAATAAGCACACACACAACTCAGCAAGTGTTAAGGTACCACGACTCTTCAACGCCCTCCCTCCCTCCCTCCATGCATAAGGGAATCACCAACAAACCTTTAACTACCTTTAAGAAAATATCTGGAGTAATACCTGACCTGGGAGTTTCCGGGGGTCAGCGCCCCCCACGACCCGGTCTAAGGAACTCTACAGATTTTTAAAACAGCTCCTGATCAGCCGCATTGTAGTGCATACGTTGGACTGCGGGCGGCGGGCACTAACAGCTTGATCAGGTCAGCAACCAGGTGGTCTGGTCTGGGACCGGGCCGCGGGGGCGGTGACCTCCGAAAGTGACTCCAGGCAATTACTCTTCACGTAAGAAAATTTCATACATTTTTACTCTTTCGTATTTTTTCTGGCCTTTGTGTCTTCTAATTTTGATTTTCGTTCGTACCTGATACTACAACTGGGTACCTGATACTACAACTGGGTACCTGATACTACAACTGGGTACCTGATACTACAACTGGGTACCTGATGCTACAAATGCTAAAACTGCGTACTTGATAGAACAGAGGCATACCTAGTATTACAGATTCGTACCTAGTACTTCATCTGCGTATCTGATTCTACACTACAGCTTCGTACCTGGTAGTGAAGCTGCATACCTGGTACTACACTACAACTGCGTACCTGATACTGAAGCTCCGTAGTCATATTTAGTGTAAAGATATGTATATGTCGTGAACAGTTTCTTCAAAGTATTTCTCCCGTCTAGATAACTGAACGCTATATCTGTGTTATCCAGTAACGCAGCATTAACTCGCTACTGCTGTGATCTTCCTGTGTTTTCTTGAATAACAGTGTTCTCAGCACGGTATTTATACACTGAGTATAGTATCAGTGTATATGTACACTACCGTATTTTTTTATAAACAGTATCTGTGTTTGCATACGGGTGTTTTTCTGTGTGTGTATACACTAAGAGGTGTGTATATCCAGAGATTTATGTATGTATATGATAAGTGTGCATCTAAATGTATGTATATTGAGAGGTGTGACGTATGTGTGTGTGTGTATACACTGATATATATATATATATATATATATATATATATATATATATATATATATATAATGTATATATAATGACTGATGGAGAGGTTGAAAGACGTGTGGTAGTAGTGGTAAATAAAGATGTTTATACGCCCCGAAATCGTAGGGCCAACAACGGATCTGGATAAAAGGAAGTGCAGGAAGCGTGTAAGGAGGACACCTACAGAGGTGAACGAACGATCACTGGTGCCGTTGAAGGTAGTGGCGGTAACTGTTGGCACAGTGCCCAACCTAGTGCCAAGTTACTCACTCCTTTGGCACCTACAGTCACCTTCTCCCCCTCCCTCCAACTCCTCCCACCTCATTCGTTCACTTACTAAGAACAGAAGGAAGTTGGGAGCTTCCTTCTTTCCTTGTGCTACCCTTCACGGCGGTACCTTTATACAATGAAAGGCTCTGATTCAAGGAATCAGAGCTATTATCTTTGGATGAAAACCGATCACCCTCCTTCCCATTCCTCACTTAAGATATATAATTATACTCGTATCAAAAGTGTCGTCTCCCCCTTTTTTCCTCTCTCTCTCTCTCTCACACACACACACACACACACACACACACACACACACACACACACACACACACACACACACACACACACACACACACACACACACACAGTGTCTTCGCTCTGTGACGAAAATATCTTAATAATAATTCCACCTTTCTTGTGTATAGGAGAGGTCATCCTGAGATATGGTAATTCGCAAGTAATAATAAGTGCAGCTCTGCAGGAAGGAAACCTTTGAAGCCGCCGTAGCTGATGAACCTTTTAATGGAACACTTGACAATGTCCACATGGTCCTACAGAACACTCTTAGATCAGGTTGACAGGCTTCAACACTGTGCATGACCCATCCTTTATGATGGTAAATAAGGGAACATAGCTAGCTTTTGTTCCCACTGTGTAACTGCAACGTAGAATGAGGCAGCAGCACGCTACTGTTTTATCCAATTTTACTAAACCAGAAAAAATTATACCTCACAAATCCTCCTGTCTTGTTAAATGTTAATACTCCCTGTTATCTGTTAATGGTTCCTGTTGTCTGTTAATGGCTCCTGTTATCTGTTAATGGTCCTGGGGAATCACACGCACTCCTACCCCCAACGAGTCCTGGTCTAAGGATGAGAAACTCTTAAGAAACAACGAGAGAGTTAAGATAGCAGGAGACTAAATTAAAATAGAAATTTGTTAATAAGAGAAAAGAGAATTATGCCAGAGTGTCACCCACTGAACATGACTGTTTCTTACACCCGTGTGTCAGCAGGATAGTACCTCCCTGCATGTACTCTGTCCCCCACCTATTACCTACCAAACTGTCAGCAGGATAGTACCTCCCTGCATGTACTCTATCCCCCATCTATTACCTACCAAACTTTCAGCAGGATAGTACCTCCCTGCATGTACTCTGTCCCCCACCTATTACCTACCAAACTGTCAGCAGGATAATACCTCCCTGCATGTACTCTCCCCCACCTATTACCTATAAACTGTCAGCAGGATAGTACCTCCCTGTATGCACTCTACCCCCTCC
>WNWK01053584.1:0-11829 GCA_009830355.1 Cherax destructor | reverse complement strand
CCCAGCACTTCCTACCTACCACCCCCGCACCTTTTTCCTACCTCCCACCACACCAGCACTTCCTACCTACCACCAAAACCAGCACTTCCTACCCCCCACCACACCAGCACTTCCTCCCCTCCACCAAAAAGCACTTCCTACCACCCCACCAAACACCCCCCCCTCCCACCCACCAGCATTTCCCTACCTCCCACCACCCCAAGCACTTCCTACCTCCCACCCCCCCAAGCATTTTCCCCTCCCACCACCCCCAGCCCCCCACCTACCCCCCCCAAACCCTTCCTCCTCCCACCCACCAGCACTTCCTCCCTCCCACCACCAGCATTTCCACCTCCCCCACCAGCATTTCCCCTACCTCCCCACCACCCCACCCCTTTCCCCTACCTCCCCACCCAGCACTTCCTACCCCCCACCACACCAGCACTTCCTACCTCCCCCCAAAAAAAGCACTTCCTACCTCCACCAACCAGCCTTCCCCCAACCCCACCACACCAGCATTTCCACCTCCCCCACAAAGCACTTCCTACCCCCAAAACCCACCACCCCTTTCCTACCTCCCACCACCCCCCTTTTCCACCTCCCTCCACCCAGCACTTCCTACCTCCCACCACACCAGCCCTTCCTACCTCCCACCACACCAGTTTTTTCCTACCTTCCCCCACACCAGCGTTTCCCCACCTCCCACTTTTTTCCTACCCCATTATGAGACACATACCCAAACCTACCCAGAACGTGCTGATACCCCGATAAAAGGGTAATAGTTGTGTAATTCCATTCAATGGATCTAAACGAACGCTGGGGAATGTAACGAAGTTTCAGTAACTCACAAAAACAAGAACATTTCCTCTCACCGAGACACAATCTCTTAAAGCGTAAAATTGGCCCAAAAAACTCTTTTTATCCCAAGAAAACTAAAACATAAAATATATATGTAAATTGGTTTCTGCCGTCTTTGACATCGACACAGATGTCCCAAACCTTCCAGTAACCAGTTTCCACTATGCCAATATATCTTACGAAGAAGGGTGTATTAAAGGGGTGCTGTTGCAAGTTATAAAAATATAAAAAATTTGTGCTATAAAAAAAAGGAAAATGTAAAACGTTTAAGTGAGTTAATGCGTGTGGAAATGAGTTTTTTTGGGTGTATGAGGGAAATGGGAATAAATTTCCCAAAATTTTATAAGTTGTACCATGTTCTTATAGAAATAAAGAAAAAATTTTTATTATTTAAATTTTTTATTATTATTTTTAAATTTTTATTATTATTATTATTATTATTATTATTATTATTATTATTATTATTATTATTATTATTATTATCATTATTATTAAAGTAGTTGTAAAAGGAGGACGCTTAAATGTGGGAGTGAGATTTTGGATGTGGAACTTCAGCATCAGATTTACGAAGTCATCTTCAAGAGTTTGCATTATTTTCCTTGGTGTGGGAGTTATATGTAAGGCGAGAGAAAAGTATACGTGATTTTTATTTGTGGGAGAATGGTTGCACAATTTTAGAGGTGAGATAGTGAGCTGAAAAGGAGTGTAAGGGAAATTTATATGGAAGTGAGATGCAGGTGTACTGAAGTGAGAACGGTGTGGAAGTGAGATGTGGAATGACGTAGGTATGGGGTGAGATGTAGGGGTGAGAAATGTACATTGAAGCGGTGTTGTAGTGAGTGTTTGAGGTAGTGGGTGTGTGACTAATTTGTTGCAGATTAATAAACAGAGAGGTGTTGGGGGGAGGGGTCCTGAATTAACCACAGCAGACACTGCTGTGCCCTTTCTGCGCCAGTGACCACTGTCTGTAACTCACTGTCCTTTCTCACAGCCACATCACTCTCAAATAAATCTATCCTTACCTCCCTCTCCAGATGAGAGGGCTCTTGAAAAGAGTTGCAAGTGAGAGGTGTAGTATGGAGGTTGGAGTGGGTTGTATGGGGTATGATCAGAGCTTTAGATCAAGACAGTTAATTAACTGAAGCTGTGTTGCAAGGTTCAGGAAGAAATTTTAGCAGTAACGTGTTGAAGTTTAGGATGTAGTTGCTGGAAAGCTGATGTAAAGGAGCAACCCTTTCAAATATTGCTGAGGGACTGATTACGTCGTCCTTTGTATCTTTTTAATATAGTTCTCAGTCTTTCCATTATGTCCTTGAATTTGTGTTGATAAAGCCACTGGATGTTGTAACGTCTATAATAAAAATGTTACACATGTGTCTAACTCTTCATCTTGTCGTACTGTATATCAGACATACAAGTGAATTATACACAAATAACCCATACACAGGAAAGAAACTTATGACAACGTTTCGGTCAGTCGTGGACCATTAACAAGTCAGAAAGAATTAGACGTTTACCTGCGAGGTTCATAAAGACGGTGAATCAACGGTAACTATAACAGTACATATATTAACTACAGTAATAAATATTACTTTCATTATCTGAAGGAAGAAATCAAACTCAGTGTTTCTTTTTCCCAGAAATCACTCATTGCTTTACCAATTTTTTTTAATTTTCAATAACTCGCTCTTGAAGGTAAAATTTTAAACACAATTTTCCTAAGTCATGTTTCAAAATAAATTTTAATCACGAATATAAAAAAGCGCAATTGTTAATGACAGTTAATAAAAAATAATCTCGTTTGAAATAATGTTATGAATTGATAAGCATAACGCACGTTAAACTTTCTATTTAATAATTTTTTGTGATATTTGAGGCTGCATTAATTTTGTTTCACTGCTCCTGGCACTTTTAAAATTTATGCAAATGGTCATCAGTAAGACTTACCAAGAACATTGACTTAAAAAAATCCATTCTGGAGTGATCACTCCATCAATCTTGATGGATTGATCACATCCGGGAACTGAGAAGCCACTGGTTAGCGAAATGTTTGTACAGTAAAAATTTCCCAAGTGTCTCATTCATCATCTATTATCAAACCAGTTTTACAGCCAACGAGTCTATGTTATTTAGTGTTGGAACTTTCTCACTAAAATTCTGTCTTGATTTACTTATCGATATAATAATTGCTCAGTAATAATACGTATTTTCTAATTAAATTAAAATGACCTTATTAAACTTGGCTGCAGGTCGCTAGGAGAGTCGTGGGAAGTTTGGTCTCCAACTTAGGTATTTTGTCTCCATAATTGAAAGGTCAGACTCATCAGAGACACGTTCATAAATCAGAGAACGGGTTGGGGTTTCACCTCCTCTCCAGCGCTATTCTTCGTCTGTCCCGTCTGCCCGCTCATCCCATTGGGATCTTAACTGCACTTGTTACTTACTTACTTATGGCAAACAATAACAACAATATGAAGAATTAGACACATGTGCAACATCTGGTATCTTTATTGTAGACGTTTCGCCTTTCAGTGTCTTTAATTTTAACTAATTCATGGACATATCGGGGAAAACTGTACAACTATATACAAAAGATAAGGAAATCAGTTTCTCAGCTGAGGGACTGATTACCCAGTCTTCTTTCTCTTCACGTCTTAAGTAGAGCTATAGAAAGAATATAAATAATTATCCAAATAGATACTGTAATCCATTTGTGGCGCGTTATTGTTGTTGTGTGGTCGAAATGTGTGAGTTTTTTTTCTGGAGTATTGTCAATACGACCACGTGAAAGTTTAGGTTAGGTAAGGTTCGTCAGAAAATAGGATAAGTGTTTACAGACGCGGGGCTGGGGGTTTTTGGTCATCTGACCGAGGCCTTCCTCTCTTACCCCTCCACCACTTTAAAATTTATGGTTATGTTTGAGTATTATCACAGGCTGATGCTGGAAAGATGCTGTCAGAACGAACAATACAGTCAGTCGCTCAGACGGCAAACAGACAACACGTGGTTCGATCCCGGTACGAGTGGAATCATCGAGCGTGTTTCCTTAAGACACCTGCTGTCCCTGTTCACCTAACAGTAAGTAGGTATTTGGGTGTTAACCGACTGGTGTGGGTCGCATCCTGGGAACAAAATTAATTTAAGTTGCGGTAAATTCTCTACATAACCAGGGCTTTCTACATAATATGTCATTGATGTCAGCTAAGTTATATCATACACTTGTAGAAATTAGGATTATTATTATAATATTATTATAACTATAAGAAGCACTGTAAGCGTAACAATAGTCTCGTGAACCAACACCAGGACATTTATACATTTCAGAAAATGTTTCTGTCTGGTGACTTTGATCTCTTTACGACAATACTGATCAATGTCAAAGGACAGAAGCCTTTTTAATGTCCTAGTGTTTGTTCACCTGCCTTTTTTGTAATACAACTTGTTCGTTTCCGTGTGTAGATGAATGGTTCAGAGAACCGACAAGTTATAAATTAGACATTTTTCCCCAATAAAGATACCCAAATGTTGCATATGTGTCTAATTTATAACTTGTTCTTTTCCCCGTTCCCGGAATTTAATATCTACATGACACTATGAAAAGATAAAAAAAAGTCGTTATTTCTTCCATCGAAAAGGCAAAAGCTGCAGGAAAGAAGAAAATCCTACAGTAAAGAAGATAGTCTTGTAGAAAAGAAGATAGTCCTCCCCGGAAAGAAGATAGTCTTAGTAAAAAGTAAATAGCCCTGAAAAAAGAAGACAGTAAGGTTAAAGGGGAAGATACTCCGGGGAAAGAAGATAGTCCTGCTGAAACAAGATACCCCCTGCTAAACCCAGATGGCCCTACAAGAAAGAAGATAATCCGGGGAAAAGAAGATAGTCCTGGGAAAGAATATAGCCCTAAACAAAAAGAAGATAGACCAAAGGGGAAAAGAAAAATTCATGTGTTTACCAGGCTGGGTTTGGCCAGGCCAGGCTCATTTTTTAATAAAAGGACAAAAATGAACAATATTTTTAGGGCAACGTTTCGCTCTCCAGGAGCTTTGCCGTTACAAACAAACATGGGCAAAAGTGTATATATCCCCAGTGAGGTGTAATACTAGTGGGGGTGGTAGAGGGACAAAAGGGAGTAGTAGAAATTTTTAAATATAACAATCAACTTGAACATGAGGAAAAGGTAAAGCAATTATTTGGGTAGCAAAAAAATATAGGTTAGACAAATATTTATGTTGGAGGTTGGATTAGAAGACCTGTATCAGTGTTCCACCTCTGCGGGTTCTTTGTGTAGTATTAGCAGGAGAGACAAAGTGATGGCAGAGTTTACTGTTTTCGGGGAGGATTCTTGCTAAGACTTCGGGAGATGGTAAAGCTCCCTTTTTGGTTTTTTTTTAAGGGGTTTTAGACTCATGGGGGGACCACAGACTCATGGTTTGTTAAGCTTTTTTTTAAACACTGAAAATTTTTCCATGCAGACCCCCATGTTTTTCCGGGCTAGACTCGTGTTTACCAGGCTAAAACCATGTTTTTTTCCGGGCTAGGCTCATGGGTTTACCATGCTAGACGGGAAAAAATAAACACATAAGCAGTATAAGGGTTTTCCCTTTATTGAAAACGTTTCGCCCACGCAGGGGGCTTTATCAAAGTCACAAACAGACCCTTGGATAACAGAAACATGAGTATTTATGGGATTTAGTCAGGTGGAAATGCTGGGTCAAGTGGAGAATCCGCATGTGACAGTTTTTAAAAGTGGGGTGATAGAAAAAACCCTTTGGGAAACAAAAGGGGGAAATTTTTGCGGAATTAAGGGAAAGTTAAAAAGAAATTCAACGTTTGAAGGGTATATGAAAGGGTTACCCCGGAACAATGTCGCCGATGATCAGACCAACGAATGGATGCTAGTCGAATCTAAAGGGGACGAAGCTGAAGTTGAAGAAGGCCCAGGAGACTGCTGTAAAAACCCAAAGAAATCTTTCTCCTTGTTATCAGACGAATGTGAAGAACCCCAGCGAAGACCATCTTAAAAAGACCGTGAGAATTTTCTTTACACCCCCAGTTGGGGAAAGAAATTTTTTTTATTATAGCAGATTGTTTAAAGGGATAGGGTTTTTTTTAAGGGATGGGAATGGGAGGCAGGGGGGTGTGTTATCCTGGGGCTGGGATGAAGGATATTGTTAGCCGTCTGGACGACATCATGAGGGTAATGGGAGCAACCTTTTTCTGTCCAGTGCTGGAGGCAACGATGTTGGCAGACGTAGGAGTGAGGAGCTGATTAAAACACATGGGGGGACAAAAAAGAATTTGGGAAAAATTGGAACCCCGTTCATATTTAAAATTTTTCCAAGAGGGGTTAAAAAAGGGTTTAGGGGTTTTGGGGAATTTCTGGGGGAAAAAAAACTTTAAAAAATTTCAGTAAAATTCCCTTTACAACCCGGGGCCCTTCTTGGAGAAATTAAAATGGCCCGGGGTGGGGGTTTACTTTTTTTGGGGGGGGGGGACTTTGGAACCGTAGGGAAATGTTAGGGCTTTAAACTAGAAAAAATTAGTGGTTGGGGGGTTTTGGGGGGAAAATGGGAAATCCCTTAATAATTTTAAATTTAGGGGAATAGTAAAGGCAGAAAAGGTGGGGAAAAAGGGAAAAGGGACCAGGGGAAAAAGGGCAGTAATAGGGATTAAAAGGGAAAAAAAAATTTTTTGGAGGGAAGGGGAAAAAGAAAAGGGGCTTTGGTTTTATTAAAATATTAAATTTTAAGTAAAGAATATCGGGAAGGGGGGGGGTGGACTTATTGGTCTTTAAAATTTGTTGTATAAAAATGGGTATAAAGTCTGAATTAAAACATACAGAGTCTGTCTGATAGAATTTTCAGAGGGGCAAAAAAATTGATTTTAGGTGTGATATACCGTCCCCCAAACTTAGATAGGGACCAAGGAGATCTATGGGAGGAAATTGTTAAGGCCACAATGCACGATAACGTAGTTATCGTTCCTTGTGGAACGCCACTATGACTAATCCCCATTCAGATTTGACCCCATTAATGGAAACTCTCTGCTTTCTATTGGTAAGCCATGCCTCTATCCATGCTAGAACTTAACCTCCTATACCATGAGCTGCCACCTTTCTTAAGAGTCTCTGTAGGTACTCTATCGAAGGCCTTACTGAAATCCAAGTAAACTATATCATATTCTTTATCACTGTCTACTGCTTCAAATGTTTTTTGAAAAACGTCAGTAAATTTGTTAGGCAGGAACGACCTCTCGTGAACCCATGCTGAGATTCATTAATCAAATTATGTTCTTCAAGGTGACTTCTAATAATATCAGCTATAATTGATTCTAATAATTTGCCTACTATAGATGTGAGGCTTATTGGACGGTAATTTGATGGAATTGACTTATCCCCTGATTTGAATATAGGAACTACATTAGCTATCTTCCACATCTCTGGCACAATACCAGTTAGGATGGACGTATAAACACATTCGTTAATGGCTGACTAAGTTCCATCTTGCATTCTTTAAGTACCCTGGAAAACAACTCGTCGGGTCCCGGGGACTTATTTTGCTTCAGTTTATCTATCTGTTTGATAACCATGTCCCTCGTGACAGTAATATTAGTTAACTTGAATTCTTCAGGAACTGAATAATTGTTAATTTCTGGAATCTCATTTACGTCTTCTTGTGTAAAGACTGACAAAAAATAGTCATTAAATAGAGAACACATTTCCAGTTCGTTATCCGTCAGCTGTTCATTCCCAATTTTCAGAGGTCCTACCTTTTCCCTCACCTTCGTCCTATACACTTGAAAGAACCCTTTTGGATTAGTCTTTGATTCATTAGCAATCTTAATCTCATAGTCACGTTTAGCCTTTCTAATCCCTTTTTTTACTTCTCTTTTCAACTGAACATATTGGTCAATAAGGTTAACATCTCTTTTGATGCGCCTATAAATTCCTCTTTTCTCCCCTAATAGATGTTTTAGCCTCCTGTTAATCCATTTGGGATCGTTATTATTTGACCTAAATTCTCTCTGGGGAATAAATATACTCTGTGCACGTTGTACATTATTAAGAAAAAAATCATAAACGCAGATCCCATCGTAATCGTTAGCTAGATTACCCCAGTCGAGATTAGACAGGTGTTCTCTAAGTCCAGTATAGTCGGCAGAACGAAAATCAGGAACTTTTACCGTATTATCCCTATTCTCGTACTCCCATGTAATATTAAAAGTAATGGATTTGTGATCACTTGCGCCAAGCTCTTCAGTGATCTCCAGATTATTTACAAGGGTTTATATATTTGACAAGACAGGTCGAGCAAATTATTACCTCTGGTAGGCTCCGTCACACACTGCTTCAGAAAACAGTCCTGAACTACTTCCATAAAGTCACTGGACTCCAGATTACCGGTCAAAGAAGTCCAGTCAATTTGACTAAAGTTAAAATCCCCTACTATCACTACGTTATTGTGTCTAGAAGCCCTAACAATTTCGTCCCAAAGAAGTCTCCCTCTATCGTGATCCAAGCCTGGTTATGTGTTTATTTTTCCATTGTGTCGGTATTTTATACCACTTATTTCCACCATGGTAGACTCATGTGTTTGGCTGTGATGATATTAAATATTAGTTGCCTTTAAACCTTTAATTAAATCATTCAGTCTCTAACTTTCCTGGTCGTTGAACAGATAAATATCTTCTTGCAATACTTGTCCATAATTTTACATAATTATACACAATAATTAGTAATACTTTAGTGCTTACATTCGTTAGTGAAATAAGTTAACTTGCAGTTTAATATTAAGTCAACCAGAATATATATGAGAGCAGCTGGATGAGAGGTCTCCCTGACACAAACTTTCATCAGATGTCAGTCTAAGAACAACCCTTGCGTCTTACCTTGGTGTAATTTGCCTAAATGGGCTTAATCTCCTATTTTTAATTTAAACCACAGGGAGCCATCGAAGCAGCGATTAGTTTTTGCAGTTCACAAAGCATGTGATCTGAGGGAGGAGGATTTCTGCTGTCTCTACGCTGATCGGATTGAGGATTGTTGATGAACTGCTTTCACTTTTATTGTGTTGATGGGAAAGATGGAGAAAGCTGACGATTCAATGAAATCGATTATTGATTTAATGACCAGAACAGAGGTAGAAGACACGGAATTAATTAACTCAGTGAAGACGTGTCTTGTGTGCTCTCTGTCAATCTGAAGAAGATGTCCTCTCTTGAGCTACTCTACCAGCAGCTGAAGGAAGAACTGAGGGTAGCTAAGCTTGAGATACAGCGACTGACTGAGGAAAACAAGAGGATTCGTAGTAATCCTCCTGTTGAGAATCCTCAAGCCAGGAAAGGAACCTGGACAGTGGCTAAAACGCATGGGACAAAGTTAAGGCTCAAGAGGACGGGTGGAGAGGTAGAAACAACGAAGACCCAGGAGAATGTTGTGGAAACATCGAACCCATTCTCCGTGCTACCCGATGAATGTGAGTCGACTTCTGGGAGCGTCACGACGAAAGACACAAAGGAAGGTAAAAACATTGTTGTTGTTGGGGACAGTCAGGTTAGGTACATGGATAGGGCTTTCTGTTTGATTGATAGGAGTAGGAGACAGAGGGTTTGCTTTCCTGGGGCTGGGATGGAGGATATTGTTAGCCGTCTGGACGACATCATGAGAGGTAATGGGAGCAATCCTATTATCTGTCTCAGTGCTGGAGGCAACGATGTTGGCAGACGTAGGAGTGAGGACCTGACTAGCAGGTTTAGGTCAGCAATAGACATAATTAGGAAGAAGGGTGGGAACCCTGTCATATGTGGTATTTTTGCCAAGGAGAGGAGTTGGAAATGAATGGCTGTCCAGGGCAATTGGTGTCAATTGCTGGCTGGACAAATACTGTAAGGAAAATTCAGTAACATTCATTGACAACTGGGACCTCTTCTATGGCAGAAATGACATGTATGCCAGGGATGGGGTTCACTTATCCAGGTCTGGGGTGGGGGCACTGGCAACTGCAGTGGAGGGGAGCTGTTAGGGCTTTAAACTAGAAATAGTTAGTGGTATGGGTTTTGGGGGGAAAACAGAAAAGTCCCAGTGTAGTAATATTATAAGTTGTAGGAGAACTAGTAATAGGCAGAATAAGGTGGATAGTGGAAAGCTAGTGACACTAGATGACAAGGACAGTAATAGGTATAGTGGAAAAACAGAGATGAGCAGGAAGGGTAAAGAGAAAGGAGGGTCTCTAAATATATATTACACCAATAGTCGTAGTGCTAGGAATAAGATGGACGAGTTGAGATTAGTTGCAAGTACGGGTAATATTGATGTTTTTGCAATAACTGAGACATGGTTTAATGAAAAATCGGGACTTGCCTGCCGAATGTCACATTCAGGGTTTTAAATTGTTCCAAGTAGACAGAAGTATCGGGAAAGGGGGTGGGGTGGCACTCTATGTCCGTGATCATTTAAATTGTTGCATAAAAACGGGCATAAAGTCTGAATTAACACATACAGAGTCTGTCTGGATAGAATTTTCAGAGGGGTGTGAAAAATTGATTTTAGGCGTGATTTACCGTCCTCCAAACTTTGATAGGGAACAAGGGAGACTACTTTGGGAGGAAATTGTTAAGGCCACAAGACACGATAACGTAGTAATTCTAGGGGACTTGAACTTTAGTCAGATTGATTGGAATTTCATGACAGGAATTTATAATCTAACGACTTTTAAAGTAGTTCAGGATTGCTTTTTGAAGCAGTTTGTTAACAGAACCTACAAGGGAAATAACCTACTTGACTTGGTTCTGGCAAGCAAGGAAACCCTTGTTAATAATTTAGAAATTACAGAGGAACTCGGCTCAAGCGACCACAAGTCAATTACCTTTAGCATTGAATGGATGTATGATAGTAGGG
Organism: Cherax destructor; assembly: GCA_009830355.1. Classification (NCBI taxonomy): domain Eukaryota; kingdom Metazoa; phylum Arthropoda; class Malacostraca; order Decapoda; family Parastacidae; genus Cherax; species Cherax destructor. The sequence goes on along the minus strand of WNWK01053584.1, from coordinate 1,100 downwards.
ATAATTCAGTAATGGTCCCAGATTTTCGCTTAGCAGATTATAATGGACTTAGAGAACACTTATCAACTGTGGACTGGGGTGAAGAAGAGAGGTATCATTATGACAGTTTTTCTTAACACTATACAGGCTGCCCAAAGAACATTTATCCGTATAAAGAAATTAGATCAAGTAGAAATGACCCAAAATGGATGAATAATAGGCTCAAATATCTTTTAGGGCAGAAGAAAGGAATTTATAGGCGCATAAAAAGAGGTGAGGGTCATCTTATAAATCAGTATACTGACATTAAGAGGGACGTTAAAAGGGAATAAGAAAAGCTAAACGGGACTATGAAATTAAAAGTTGCTAGGGATTCAAAAACTAACCAAAAAGTTTTTTCAGGTTTATAGAACAAAAGTTAGGGATAAGATAGGTCCCCTTAAAAATAACTTTGGGCATCTTACTGGCAAGGAGAATGATATGTGCTCTATTTTTAATAATTATTTTCTCTCGGTTTTCACACAGGAAGACATTAATAATATCCCAGTAATTAATTTTTACAGAGGCCCAGAAGAAGATAAATTATGTAATATCACAGTCACTAGCGAAATGATTATGAAACAGCTGGACCGACTGAAACAAAATAAATCGCGGGTCCTGATGAGCTTTTTGCAAGGGTTCTTAAGAATGCAAAATGGAACTCTGTGAACCAATATCTAACATTTTTAATTTATTCTTCAAACAGGTGTAGTGTATGATATGTGGAAGATGGCTAATGTATCCTATTTTTTAAAACAGGGGACAAGTCACTACCGTCAAACTACCGCCCAAAAGCCTGACCTCAATTTTAGGCAAATTACTAGAGTCATTTTAGCTGATATTATTAGAAGCCATCTAGATAACCATAATTTGATTAATGATACCCAGCATGGATTCACGAGGGGCCGTTCCTGCCTATCTAATTTATTAACCTTCTTCAGTAAAGCTTTTGAGGCTGTTGATCTAAGAACATAAGAACATAAGAATGGAGGGGAAACTGCAGAAGGCCTACTGGCCCCTACAAGGCAGGTCCTTATCAAAACCCCACTACCTAAGAATTTACCCTGTACTCACACTAACAA
>WNWK01053583.1:0-11829 GCA_009830355.1 Cherax destructor | reverse complement strand
TGCTAGGTCAGATGCAGTGTTCCCTCCTTAAGTGAATGTAACCTGACCTGGCTGGGTCGGGGGCTTAAGCCGTTGGAGATTTGGACCTGCCTCGCATGGGCCAGTAGGGCCTGCTGCAGTGTTCCTTCTTTCTTATGTTCTAACATTAAGACAGAGTTGTACTGGCCGGTGTAACATCCACACCAACATTAAGACAGAGTTGTACTGGCCAGGTCGTAACATCCACACCAACATTAAGACAGAGTTGTACTGGCCAGGTCGGTAACATCCACACCAACATTAAGACATAGTTGTACTGGCCAGGTCGTAACATCCACCCAACTTTAAGACAGAGTTGTACTGGCCAGGTCGTAACATCCTCACCAGTAATCTTTTTGTCGAGATGTTGACCCCTAACAGTGTGAAGATCTTATTTTCTTTCCCTAGTTTTTTTGTTGTTGTTTATGAATATTTTCCTCAATATAGTGAAGGTGAGAGAAGTGAAGACATGAAAATTTAAAAAGTAGAGAGATACTAATATTTAATAATTCCTAAGTGTTTTTTTTGCTATATCCAGTACAAGATTCTCTCAATTACTTCATTATATCTTCAATTTATCAATAAGGATATCTACAAAATACAGCATTGTCCACCCAGATTATTCAGAATTCTATTAAAATATATAATATAATTTAAATACAAACAGGAAATCACATAAAAACAAAAACACTAAAAACACTGCTACATCTCAGTCATAGATCATAACTATACATCACAAATTGATCGTAGTGAGGTGAGGTCATGGTGAGGTGAGGTCATGGCGATTGAGGTCATACTCTTAATAACTATATATACTATACTATATACTATAGACCAGAAACACTCATAAGAATGTTTGCACACATGTGAGGGACAAAGGGGGAAGAGCCGAATTGACCTTTTTTTTATTATGCAAATATTTCATTGGGAATATTCTCATTGAATTAAGCAGCATTTGAAACATAGACACTGAGTTTTTAGTGACGTTTTGCCTTAGAGTTATATAGAAAAAAAATAAAATGCCCTATTTGATAGAGCTTATGGCAATCCCTTTTCTACAAAATTGGTACGACAATGTTCTAGTTTAGATCAGATGAAAGAGGAAGAGTTAGGCTCTAGAACTACAGGGCAAGTTGAGCTTCCTGTCAATAGATTGCATTATACAAATTATTGAAATATGTGTTTTTTTTTAATTTGTTTGGGAAAACAAAAATCACTATCAAGAAACCGTAAAACATATCGCAAAATCGCTCTCTGGTTCGATAGAACCATCATTCCTCTATAACCCTGCGAAAGAATCATGATGCTATGATAAATACTCTTTGCATAAAGGGGATTACAATGTCAATAACTTACTCCTGAGATATTGACACAAACGCTTGGGAAGTCGAACTCCACCTACCAGAGCAGCATATCCCACCATGCTTATCGAAGGCTGTAAGGCCACTGAGAGGTGTCTGCCGGAGCACACACACACACCTCCAGAGGTTGCCATGTAGTGTATTTAAAATGAAACAATCATAAAAATCGCAATTTTAGGGGTAAAAAAAAAACTGACTAATCGGCAACACGTCTTTTTGCTGACGCAAGAACAAAAAAAAATACTTTTTAGTATAAACATACTTAGAAATATGATAGAAATAAGCAGATTGCATCAACCTGTTGCCAGAATTATGCTATTTTTTGGTAATAAAAATATTTTTCCGTAATTTTCTATTTTAATTTTTTATATATCGAAAAACGCTCCAACTAAAAAACACTGCAACATCACAGTCATAGATCATAACTATACATCACAAATTGATCGTAGTGAGGTGAGGTCATGGCGATTGAGGTCATACCTCTAATATACTATACTATATACTATAGACCAGACACACTCATAAGAATGTTTGCACACATGTGGGGGAAAAAGGGGTTGGATATATTCTAGAGGCCTGATCTCAGATTGGGCCTAGGGGCGTTGACCCCCGAAACCCTCTCCCAAACACACACAACACACACACCTGCCCAACCACCCGCCCATCCAACCAACCGCCCGCCCACCTAACCACCTGGGAAAGTGAGGAAGGGAGATCATCTGAGGGGACACAGATGGACTTCTGGACACACGGAACAAGGGAAAGCCCAAAACAATCGGGAGTGGGAAGTGTGGAAGGGTTGACATTCGGGGGCCCACGGATGGAGACCTGGAAACATGAACCACACCTGACTATGACCACACCTCACTATGACCATACTTAACTATGACCACCCCTCACCATGACCACACTGCACCATGACCTCACCTCGCCAATGACCACACCTCACCATGATCACATCTCACCATGATCCACACCTGGGAGTTCATCTGAGGGGACACAGATGAACTTCTGGACACACGGTTGACATCCCGGGGCCCACGGATGGAGATCTGGAAACATGATCCACTCTTGACTATGACCACACCTCACTATGACCACACCTAACTGACCACACCTCACATATGACCACACCTCACCATGACCACACCTCACCATGACCACACCTCACCATGACCACACCTCACCATGATCCACACCTCACCATGACCACACCTCACCATGACCACACCTTTACCATGATCCACACCTCACCATGATCCACTCCTGGGAGTTCATCTGAGGGGACACAGATGGACTTCCGGACACACGGAACTAGGGAAAGCACTAAAACAACCGGAAGTGACCTAACTATGACCTCACCTCACCATGACCTCACCTAACCATGGCCACACTTCACCATGACCACACCTCACTATGACCCTGCACACACTTGACCATGACCACACCTGACCATGCCCACACCTGACCATGACCACACCTGACCATGCCCACACCTGACCATGACCACACCTGACCATGATCTCACCTCACCATGACCTGCCCACACCTGACCCTGCACACATCTCACCATTACCATATCTGACAATGACCACACTTGACCCTGACAACAACTGACCCTGCCCACACCTGACCATGACCTCATCTGACCATGACCTCACCTCACTTTGAGCTCACCTCAATATGTCCGCACCTCACTATGACCACATCTCACTATGACCTCACCTGTGGAGGAATGTGCTCCTACGATAAAATGGACTGTTAATGTTGCTAAACTTAGCTTATTGATGAATCCATCCCCGACATCTTCACTGAGGATACATCCATGGCCTCATTCCCCACAGGGCTGTATGGTAAGATAAATTGACATGTGATTATAATATATTGCCCCAAAGGAGTGTATGCTCATATCATCAGTCATTAACCCAAGACTGAGATAACACTCACATGTTTGGACTTAAAAGTCCAGGCATAACCACCGTCAATAGGTAAATTTTGATGCTCTTGACATACAAGAACTGCGCAGTCCCCTGCCTGGCAAGAACATAAAAACATACCTTGCTCGTGTAACGTGAGCGATGGTGTTGACTCCACCATATATGGCGGAAAATGCTGTCTTGATTGAAGAACGCTGCTGAAGAGTCACTTTACATTCTTCAATTTCAGTCTTTTTGCAGTAGTAAGAAGCTGCGCACACTTCTGAATATACCGCGATTTTATTCACTAAACGTGCTGGAACAGAGTTCTTATCTTATTTCCCGACGTTAGTGGAGATTAAATTAGCGCACCGACGTCCACGACTAATGTCTTTGTGAGGTTACGTCCCCTCGCGTCATATGACCCTTTCGGTGGCCGAGTTCACTCTGCCCTCGTACAGCCTCGTGTAGCCTCGTGTAGCCTCGTGCAGCCTCGTGTAGCCTCGTGTAGCCTCGTGCTGGCCTCGTGCCTCAGCATCGCTGACATCAGCACAATTTCAACAATTGCTACATGCTGCTACAAGTGGCAATTAAAATGCTTGTGTTCTCTAAATACTTTGATCACTAGAACACATGATTGTACTCTTCAAGTGTAGAAACTAATACAGCAGTTTACTGTAATTTTCCTGTTATGGCAAAGAGTTACATTTATCTCAAATGTCTATTGACTCACATATACTCGTTGTTACTTGGTCAGACAAAATGTGACACACTGTGGTCAGTTCATCTGGCATGAGTTAATTTGTTTTTGCACCCAGACACGCCCTTTCTAAGGGCGGAAAGGGTAGGGCCCTTAAAAAGGGTAGAAAGGGCGGATACCCCCCCTCCTTTGGAGAATTTTCTCCACATCACCTAACCATGACCACACTTCACCATGACCACACTTCACCATGACCACACCTCACTATGACCCTGCGCTTACTTCACCATGACCACATCTAACCATGCCTACACCTGACCATGACCACACCTGACCATGCTCACACCTGATCATGACAACACCTGACCCTGCACACAATAGAAGGGAATAGAAGGGAAAAGGAATGGGAGAGGAGGATATTGATGATCAGCGAGGGAATGGAGAGGAGGATCGCTGAGGAGAGCAGAAAATGGGACATGCAAGTCAAAAATGCAGAAGACAAGATCCAGATCTTAGAAGTGAAGCTGCAGAGCCTGATGCAGAGTAGAGACGCAAGTACCTGTTCAGAATTGGTGCTTGGAGTGTGTGCATCAGACACAGCCAAAGGGAATGCAGAGAAAAGAGAAGAGCTGTTGAACGCTCAGGCACTGCCAGACACAAGTGGGGCCCAAAACAAGAAGAGCAGGATACCAACACCTATCAAAGGGATTGAGGAGAAAAAAGAACTCTTGTATGCACAGGCACTGGCACAAACACGTGGGGCATCTGACACAGTCATAGGGAATGCGGAGAAAAAAAAACTCTTGTATGCTCAGGCACTGTCAGACACACATGGGGTTCGATACAAGATGAGTAGGATACTAACACCACATGAGAGGGATATAGATAAAGCAGCCAGGGACAAGAAGGGCTCCACAGAAGCAAAGCATGAGGGCACAGTAACAACACATGAGAGGGTAGTCAAAGCTGCAGGTGCACTAAACGCAGAGGCCCCAACAATATACAGCAGTGGACTTGGGCAAATGAGTAGGCCAGACACACAGAGGAACACAGGGGCTACAACCATGACAGAACCGGAAGATGCTAATGCATCTCTGATGAGGCAAAGGGAGACACAGTGGGAGGAGGAAAGGGAGAAGTCAATCTTTATCTACGGCCTTAAGGAAGCCGAAGGGGTCACCCATGACAGAAGGAAACAGGAGAAGGAAAGGATTACAGGTATTATGCTAGCAACAGGGGGAGACACGTCCCAGGTGACAAATTTTCGGAGAATTGGGTGGTACACAAGGGGAAGAAATCGACCCCTCAAAGTAATCTTCAATGCAGAATCAGCCCGTACCATGATCCTACAAGAGAAAGCACGGCTGAGGGCGAGCCAGGAGTACCACGATGTATACCTAGATCGGGACAGAACACAGGAAGAAAGGGAGGCCCAAAAGGAGAGGATAAGAAAGCGAAGGGAGGAGAGAGAGGAGGAGACAGCGAGGTACAGGGGGCACCAGGCCCAAGCAGAAGGACAACCACACCCACCGGAAGCACTCACGGAGGGCCTCAAACCACAGCAACCCAACGGCAACCATATAGTTTAACATCCCACACACACATCATGTCCCCTGTCCCCACCCCAGCAACCCTAAACCCATCATCACCACTACCCCACCCCATCACAAACCCCACCCAATCAGACCACACCCAACCATACAACCCCCACCCATGCAACAACCCTCTATGGGAACCCTGCAAACACCCTCCCCATCCCGCCAAGATCCCCCTAGGGCCACAGTATTGGAAACGAGGCTGAAGGTTTGGTACACAAATGCAGATGGAATCACGAATAAGTATGAAGAGTGGAATGAAAGAATAGGAGAAATATCCCCAGACATCATAGCAGTCACAGAAACTAAACTAAATGAGGCAATATCAGACGCAATCTTCCCACAAGGATATCAGATCCTGAGGAAAGATAGAAGGAGCAGGGGGGGAGGAGGGGTCGCACTGCTCGTAAGGAATCATTGGAGATTTGAGGAAATGGCAGGAATGGAGGTGTGTAGAGAAAGGGACTTTATAGTAGGTACCATCCAGTCTGGGGAGCACAAGATAGTCATTGCAGTGATGTATAACCCACCACAAAACTGCAGGAGGCCAGGAGAGGAATATGACGAGAACAACAGAGCAATGGTGGACACCCTGGCGGAGGTGGCAAGAAAAGCGCACATGAGCAGAGCGAAGTTACTGGTCATGGGCGATTTCAACCACAAAGAGATCGACTGGGAGAACCAAGAACCACGTTGGAGAGCCAAGATGATGGACGTGGTACTGGAAAACCTGATGCACCAACATGTCAGGGACACGACCAGAGATAGAGGAGAGGACGAACCAGCAAGGCTGGACCTTGTATTCACCCTGAATAGCTCAGATATCGAGGACATAACACACGAGAGCCCCCTGGGAGCCAGTGACCATATGGTGCTGAGCTTTGAGTACATAGTAGAGCTACAGGTGGAGAGGGAAAACGGTGCTGAAAGAGACATACCAGACTATAAAAGAGGGGACTACACAGGTATGAGGAATTTCCTGCAGGAGGTTCTGTGGGAAAGGGAAATGGAAGGACAGTCAGTAAATGAAATGATGGAATACGTAGCGACAAAGTGCAAGGAGGCAGAGGAACGGTTTATACCCAAAGGAAAAAGAATAAATGGGAAGACAAGAAAGAGCCCCTGGTTTACCCAAAGATGCAGGGAGGCAAAGACTCAGAGTGCGAGAGAATGGAAAAGGTACAGAAGGCAAAGAACCCAAGCAAACAAGGAGATCAGTCGAAGAGCTAGAAACGAGTATGCACAGGTACGGAGGGAGGCCCAGAAACAGTACGAAAACGACATAGCATCGAAAGTCAAGTCTGACCCGAAACTGATGTACAGCCACATCAGAAGGAAGACAACAGTAAAGGATCAGGTGATAAGGCTGAGGAGGGAAGATGGGGAACTCACAAGTAATGATCAAGAGGTATGTGAGGAGCTCAACTCGAGGTTTAGGGAAGTATTCACAGTGGAGGAAGGAAGGCAGTTGGGTAGACAGAACGGGGTGCGTCACCAACAAGGGATGTATCGAGTGCTGGAGGGAATACACACATCTGAGGGGGAGGTGAAGCAGTTACTCAGTGACCTTGATACCTTAAAGGCAATGGGTCCGGACAATATCTCACCATGGGTCCTTCGGGAAGGAGCTGAGGTTCTGAGTGTGCCACTTACCAAAATTTTCAACACATATCTTGAAACTGGGCAGCTACCTGAGATATGGAAAAAGGCCAACGTAGTCCCCATCTTTAAAAAAGGAGACAGAAAAGAGGCACTAAACTACAGACCGGTGTCACTTACGTGTATAGTGTGCACAGTCTTGGAGAAAATCATCAGGAAAAGAATGGTGGAGCATCTGGAGCAGAACAGGTTAATCAACGCCAGACAGCACGGATTCAGGGAAGGCAAATCCTGTGTAACAAACCTCCTGGAGTTCTATGATAAAGTAACAGAGGTAAGGCAAGAGAGAGAAGGGTGGGTTGACTGCATTTTCTTGGACTGCAGGAAGGCCTTTGACACAGTTCCTCACATGAGATTAGTAAAGAAGATGGAAGACCAAGCGTGTATAACAGGAAGGGCACTGGAATGGATCAGTGAATACCTCACAGGGAGACAACAACGGGTCATGGTGAGTGATGAGGTATCACAGTGGGCGCCTGTGACGAGCGGTGTACCGCAGGGGTCAGTCCTAGGACCAGTGCTATTCTTGCTATATGTGAATGACATGACGGATGGGATAGACTCAGAAGTGTCTCTTTTCGCAGATGATGTGAAATTAATGAGGAGAATCACATCGGATGAAGACCAAGCAGGACTTCAAAGTGACCTGGACAAGCTTGACATCTGGTCTAGCAACTGGCTTCTCGAATTTAACCCCACCAAATGCAAAGTCATGAAGATCGGAGAAGGGCAAAGAAGACCGCTGACAGAGTACAGGCTAGGTGGACAAAGGCTACAAACCTCATCAAAGGAGAAAGACCTTGGGGTGAGTATAACACCAAGCACGTCTCCGGAAGCACACATCAACCAGATAACCGCGGCAGCATATGGGCGACTGGCAAACCTAAGATTAGCGTTCCGTTACCTTAACAAGGAATCGTTCAAGACACTGTATACCGTATACGTCAGGCCCATACTAGAGTATGCAGCACTAGTCTGGAACCCACACCTGGTCAAGCACGTCAAGAAATTAGAGAAAGTGCAAAGGTTTGCGACAAGGCTAGTTCCACAACTCAGGGGACTGCCTTATGAAGAAAGGTTGAGGGAAATAGGACTAACAACACTGGAGGACAGAAGGGTTAGAGGAGACATGATAACGACATACAAAATACTGCGGGGAATCTGAAGACTCAGATGAGTCAGAGGGATGATAGGAAGCAATTCTTCAGCCATAGAGTAGTTAGGAAGTGGAATAGTTTAGCGAACGATATAGTGGAGGCGGGAACCATACATAGTTTTAAGACAAGGTATGATAAAGCTCACGGAGCAGGGAGAGCAGAGACCCAGTAGCAGACACCGAAGAGTCAGGTCCAGGAGCTGAGTCTCGACCCCTGCAACCACAATTAGGTGAGTACACACACACACACACAAACACACACACACACACACACACACACGCGCGCGCACGTATGCAACATATACGTCAGGTCCATACTGGAGTATGCAGCACCAGTTTGGAACCCACACCTTGTCAAGCAGGTCGGGAAATTAGAGAAAGTGCAAAGGTTTGCAACAAGACTAGTCCCAGAGCTAACGGGATTGTCCTACGAAGAAAGGTAAAGGGAAATCGGCCTGGCGACACTAGAGGACAGGAGGATTAGGGGAGACATGATAACGACATATAAAATACTGCGAGGAATAGATAAGGTGGACAGAGACAAGATGTTCTAGAGAGGGGACACAGAAACAAGGGGTCACAGTTGGAAGTTGAAGACTCCTATGAGTCAAAGGGATGTTAGGAAGTATTTCTTCAGTCATAGAGTTGTCAGGAAGTGGAATAGCTTAGAAATTGACGTAGTGGAGGAAGGAACCATACATAGTTTTAAGACGAGGTTTGATAAAGCTTATGGAGCAGGGAAAGAGAGGACCTAGTAGCAATCAGTGAAGAGGCGGGGTCAGGAGCTATGACTCGACCCCTGCAACCACAAATAGGTGAGTACAAATAGGTGAGTACACACACACACCAAGACGCTACCAATCAAGACATTTTTGACACTTTTGACCAGGCTAATTACTCACTCCAAAATTGCTGGGCCTGAGGAAGGCAGAGCCAGAGGCAGAGGCAGTTGCCTCGTTAACTTCCTCAGTCAGCTGATACCCGCCTCAGCCTCACCCCCAAAATATTACAAACCTCCCCCTCCCTCCCCTCCCCCAAGAAAACCTAAATATGCAAAGTGAATAACCCGCGCGTTGGATCCTCCCTCCTTAGATTACGAGAAAGACATGCTGCTGAACTGCAAAGATGAACAATAACAAAGTGAATTAGGTATAAAAATGCGAGCACGAGGCGCGGGGGCGATGATCCACGAACCATCAGTCAGTCTGGTGGACGTCACGTCAACATAATGATGGGCAATGATGCGATTCAGTGAAATTAAAAAAAAAATCAAATTGGAAGATTGAATGCGCCTTCTCAAAGACCCGGCGACGATAATTGGCCATTTCGAGCAGCTAATAACGTGGAGGATGGCAGGTGTGGAGGATGGCAGGTGTGGAGGATGGCAGGTGTGGAGGATGCCAGGTGTGGAGGTTGGCAGGTGTGGAGGGTGGCAGGTGTGGAGGATGGCAGGTGTGGAGGATGCCAGGTGTGGAGGTTGGCAGGTGTAGAGGGTGGCAGGTGTGGAGGATGGCAGGTGTGGAGGATGGCAGGTTTGGAGGATTGCAGGTGTGGAGGGTGGCAGGTGTGGTGAATGGCAGGTGTGGTGAATGGCAGGTGTGGAGGATGACAGGTGTGGGGGATGGCAGGTGTGGAAAATGACAGGAGTGGAGGATGGAGGTGTGGAGGAAGGCACGTGTGGAGGATGGCAGATGTGGAAGAGGGCAAGTGAAGGGGAGTAGATGTGAAGGAGAGTAGGTGTAGAGGGTGGCAGGTGTGGAGGGGGAGCAGGTGTGCATGGGGTGGCAGGTATGGAAGAGGGCAGGTGTGGAGGGAGGTGCAGAGGAAGCAGGTTTGGAGGAGAAAGGTAAGGAGGGAACAGCAGGTGTGGAGGGAGCAGTAGATGTTGAGGAAGTAGCAGATGTAAACTTGTGACAGGCTTACAGGGCACTGCCCTGGCCTTTCAGGTTGAGTCTAGGGGGCCGGGCTTTCCGGGTGACCAGCTGATCAATCAGGCTGTTGCTATCCGCAGCAAGCTGGTCCACATAACCATCACAGGCTAGCTGACTTTCTGCAAAATCCTCTCCAGATCCTTCAAGTAGACTCCTCAGCTCCAACAACACACTGTGTACCGTTGAGAGACCAGCAGAGGGCGCCAGGAAACACAGCTAAACACGCAAATAAGACAGGTGTTAGAAAGTATTTCTATAAGTAGGTGGTACAGGAAAAAAGTATACACAGTCTCAAGACTAGATACGATCGGGTCATGGACACAAGAAGTACAACAAGCCAGCAAGAGTTAGAAGGCGAGGCTCAGGAGCTATAATCCTACTTCTGCAGGGTATCGCACTTGGGTTTCACTGTTTATTCTACACTACTTTCAGTATTTCTCACGTGAGTTGTACTGACGTACATCATTTGCCTCTCTTAAGTACTTTCCATGTAAATATTTTCAGATTCATTCATTCATTTTATTCTCTCTCTCTCTCTCTCTCTCTCTCTCTCTCTCTCTCTCTCTCTCTCTCTCCTCTCTCTCTCTCTCTCCTCTCTCTCTCTCTCTCTTCTCATTTCTCTTCTCTCTCTATCTCTCTCTCTCTCTCTACTCTCTCTCTCTCTCTCTCTCTCCTCTCTCTCTTTAGTCCCAGAAGAACAATGATATTGAACAACAGTAAATATCTTAGCATATTAACCATGTTTTCCACACTGACACATGTTGTGAACACACAGATGCTGTGAACACACAGATGCTGTGAACACACACATGATGTGAACACAAAGATGCTGTGAACACACAGATGCTGTGAACACACAGATGCTGTGAACACACAGATGCTGTGAACACACAGATGCTGTGAACACACAGATGCTGTAAACACACAGATGCTGTGAACACACACATGCTGTGAACACACAGATGCTGTGAACACACACATGCTGTGAACACACAGATGCTGTGAACACACACATGCTGTGAACACACAGATGCTGTGAACACACACATGCTGTGAACACACACATGTTGTGAACACACAGATGATGTGAACACACAGATGCTGTGAACACACAGATGCTGTGAACACACAGATGCTGTGAACACAGATGCTGTGAATACAAAAATGCTGTAAACACACAGATGCTGTGAACACACATATGCTATGAACACACAGATGCTGTGAACACACATATTCTGTGAATACAAAGATGCTGTGAACACAAAGATGCTGTGAACACAAGATGCTGTGAACACACAGATGCTGTGAACACACAGATTCTGTGAACACAAAGATGCTGTGAACACACAGATGCTGTGAACACACAGATGCTGTGAACACACACATGCTGTGAACACACAGATGCTGTGAACTCACAGATGCTGTGACCACAAGATGCTGTGACACACACATGCTGTGAACACACAGATGCTGTGAACACACACATGCAGTTA
>WNWK01053582.1:0-11830 GCA_009830355.1 Cherax destructor | reverse complement strand
AGAGGCTCTCAACTGGGGAAGAACGAAACGCACCAAGGCATAAACGCAATCCCTGGTGATGTATGGGATTAAGGCTAGAAAGAGTAGCAGGGGAGGCCGCCGAATATATCTGGTCACCATAATCGAGTTTCGATAAAATTAGGGCAGAATGCAGGCGGAGGAGAGTGCTACGATCAGCCCCCCCATGAAAGATGTGCGAGGGTTTTTAGGAGGTTCAGCCGGCTATGACAAGTTGCCTTCAGAGAGGTAATGTGAGGTTTCCAGGACAATCGACGGTCAAACAGGAGGCCGAGAAACCTGACTGTATCATTTTCTGGGATACGTGAGCCGTATAGGTACAACGGATGATCAGAGACCACTGAACGTCTAGTAAACGTAATTTGATGAGTTTTGCCACTAGAAAATTTAAACCCGTGAGTGCTGGCCCAATCGGAAACTTGGTTGATGGCATGCTGTAGGGAAACTGCAATGAGGTGACAGTCAGCACCTGCACAAGCTATAGCAAAGTCATCCACATAAAGCGATGACCAAATGTTGGATGGTAGAACTGATGCCAGATTATTTATAGCAAGGAGAAAGAGTGTTGTGCTCAGAACACAACCCTGGGGGACACCTTCAGCTTGGACAAAGTCCGGGGAAAACTCATTACTAACCCGGACACGGAAATGTCTTTCAGTAAAGAAAGCCTTAAGGAAATATGGTAGATTGCCTCGGAAGCCTTAGGAGTGGGCCTGGGTCAAGATATTATACTTCCAAGTTGTGTCATAAGCCTTCTCAAGATCGAAAAAGATGGCGATAACCGAGTGGTTATTGGCAAAGGCATTACGAATATACGTATCCAAGCGCAGTAAGGGGTCAATGGCAGAACGGCCCTTATGAAAGTCATATTGAGTAGTGGAGAGACTACTGTGCATCTCTAAATACCACATCAAACGTCTATTAACTAGACATTCCATCACCTTGCAAACTGCACTGGTAAGAGCGATGGGACGGTAGTGGGAGGTATCATGTCCCGTAGTACCCAGTTTGCGAAAAGGAGAACAATAGCAGACTTCCACAGTTGGGGAATAACTCCTTGCGACCATATAAGATTAAAGAGTTGTAAGAGGACAGTAAGAGCAGACTGATGTAAATGCTGTAGCATACGAATATGTATGCCGTCTGGCCCAGCTGCCGATGATCGGCAAGCAGAGTGTGTTGCCTCCAGTTCTTGAATGGTAAAAGGAACATTATAAGAGTTTTCTCTGAGAGAAGAAAAATCTAAGGGCTTTAAAAGATGTAAACATAAGTTTGTGTGACTGACTTGACTGACTTACTGACTGACTTACTTGACTGACTTACTGAATGACTTGACTGACTGACTTGACTGGACTGACTTACTGACTGACTTGACTGGACTGACTGACTTGACTGACTTACTGAATGACTTGACTGACTTACTGAATGACTTGACTGACTTACTGAATGACTTGACTGACTTACTGAATGACTTGACTGACTTACTGAATGACTTGACTGACTTACTGAATGACTGACTGGCTTACTGAATGACTTGACTGACTTACTGAATGACTTAAAGTTAGACACTCAGTACAACCATCTGTTGCGTGGAGGTTCTTTCGTAGATTGGGTAATGAACAGACGAGTTTGGGATGGTAACTTGGTATATTAGACAGGGTGGAATTCCCAGAGCCGTAGGCCTGCGTGTCTGTCCTGCACTGAGTCTGGGTGATCATTCAATCTACGAAAGAACCTCCACGCAACAAATGGTGACAGTAGTAGGTTCGTTAAACCCATCTTCTCACCTGGTAAGGCAATTGCTCTACGGTGTTTATTCAACAAATTCAATAACCGTCTGACTTCGTCTCGGAAGTCAGTGGGAGCTAAGTCTTTCTCTTCTACTGGTGGAATAAAGTGGTCCGGTGAAGTGGATGGATCCTCCCCGGTTGAAATAGCACCGACCCACTGGTCAGGTGACAACTCATCCTCAACCCGAATAGGGTAAGGGTAGTGAACAAAGTCAACAATGTTGGTATTGGCTCTGAGTCAAACACTGTGACCCAAGGTATTAGCGACAAGCAGGAATATCTTACTGTCTTGGACAGTACGTAAAGATGGCTCAACAAATAAACCCTTCACTCTGCAGGAATTACTGTCAACTAGGACATTGTCACCATCTGGAACATGGGGGACAACAACAGACACTCTAGTGAGGGCACTAGCTACTACAGAGGTATCTTTCTGCAGACGGCACGTGGCGTCGACAAGAGATTGCATTACTAATTTCAAATAATTGTTTTCCGACAAGGCGTCCCCTGTGGAGAAACTACTACTTGAAATAGTCAGCATTGCAGAGATAGACTCAGCACTCAAGGCTGTCCGGGATACCTCCGGCACCTGAGTAGGCTGGGCACTATCTTGCATGTCTAAATTTGTTGAGGGTGGAACACAGACTTGAGTGACAGGATTTCCAGTGCCTGGCCGCTTGGCAACGCTACTAGGTAACATATCGTCTTGCAAGTACTTAATCCGATCTGTAAACTCTGCAGCTGTATGGCAGACCTCGGATCTCAGTTGATAACCCCAAAATGGTACAACTAGGTCATCGATTTGTGCATGCCATCGGTAAGGATCAAGCACTATTCGGAAATCTCTCATGGCAGCAAATCCGAGTAGAAGGTTCCCCGGGAAACTAATCTTATCAACGACAAGGAAGGAAGTGGTTAATTCTCTACCTTGGATGGAGAAAGTGAGAGTAGCCCGACCTCTGACACGTAATTGAGAACCCGCAACACCACGAAGGGTGGACACACGAGCTGGTTCTATGAGAAGGACATGTTTTAGCTGCTTATCCCTAAACAAACTAGACCTGATGATATTGACTTGTGCCCCAGAATCCATAAACACATGGACAGGTGCACCATACACGGATCCTTCTACTAAAGGACCCATATTTGCACTGGAACTAATATGCAAACAAGATAGCGGATTTTCATCAGCAAAGGTTTCTTCCACCTCATCTCCAAAAGTATCATCATCGATCACTGGAATTTCATCATTAATTACCTCATTTGTCTCTTCTATAGAGCAATCATCATCAACTACTTGAGTTGCATCACAGAATCCTCTCCATCGAGATCACACAGAGCCTCGAAGGAATTTTGGATGGGGATGAAGTACTGGTATCTCCGACTGTCACCACGGGCGGTTTGGCTGGGGCGCCGGATTCCCCGAGTTCACAAACTGTGCTTGGTTCTGGTTATTAGGCTGAGAACCACGGCCTCTATTACCTCTTCTACTTCTACTGTATGAGCGTCCACGGAAAGATCTGGAATACCGGCGGTTATTCAAAGCATTACACTCAGAAGTATCATGGCCAGCTATCCTATGATAAGTGCAATAAGGTAATTCCGAATAGGGCTCTTCGACAGTACGACGTTTCTTAGAGGCATTGTCAGGACAATTTACTGCAATATGACCTCTATAACCACAGTTGTAGCAGGTACGTCTGCTGTGGTCACTATAGGCGCTACGATTACTATGAGCATACTGACTTTTTACACTCCCTTTGGATGAAGAACGGGAACGATAGTTACTAGGACCTTGCCGGGTTGCACAAACAACAGGCGGGACTGAGTGCTGTAGCTCAGGTAATGTGGATTGTACCGACCTACGGTGAGGGAACGATCTAGGAGGACACAAATCACGGACATGTCCGAGAGCTTCAAGAGGTTCTACACTGACTGTTAAGGGACTTGCCTTATTAGCATATACTGCTGTAGGCAGCATCAATTGCTTAATGGCACCATAAGCTGCAAATTTACCAACTGACCAACCATCCATTCATGAAGATTTTTGGAATCCCGTCGCAAATGATGATAGGAGGGCATCTAACTGGAAGGCAAATTGGCACAGCTCTTCATCGGGCCTAGGGACCGCGTTCACTAATTCCTTTAGTACGATAAACGGATCTACAGCCTCCTTTGGATTGAGAAACTTACGTAATCTTGATTCATATTCTTCCCATTTTGTTAGACCTTTAAATTCTTTCATACGCAAAAGGGTTAACACGTTATTAGCAGCTGGCGACCTAGCCAAGGATTCTTTTGCAATAGTGATAAGACGCTTCTCCAATGGAGGACTTTCTACAGAGCTTGCCCTTGAACGGATTGCAAGGAACCAGTCGTCAAGACTGTCTGGGTCACCATTAAAAAGTGGTAGTGAATCAATGGGATCTCGAGAGTAATTAGAGGGACGAGGAGTCTTTTGTCGTTCGTTAGTCAATTGATTCTGAATAGGCTGTCCCACGTCATTGCCTTGACTGGCAACACTCACCCCATTACAAGTTACATTTTCTTGAGACATGACTGCGAGCAATTAAACAAGAAATTAAATGAAAACAAAATTAACACAAGTATACAGCATAAAATAGCTTAACTGGTAGGAATTGTTAACTATACTGCATAAGTAATGATAAATAATTGCACAAAAACACTAAAGAACAGATAACTCACTGGAAAATGACTTGGCAAGAAATTCAACACACTAAAATAAAAATAATCTAGCTTTAACTTGAACTAACTGCAAAATGAGCACTCTCTACTTTGGAATTCAACAAAATTACTAGATGAGAATTAATAAATCAATGCAAAGAGGAAATACAATCAATAAATTGTATGCAATTGGAAAATTACTGGAAAAAACAAATTTTCTTAAAAGAAAATGCCACTAGAATTTAATGTGCATTGCTGGCAGAAAGAATTAACTATGATGCTGACAACTTGCATTGAATTATTAGCACTTGTCAGGATAACACAGAGTAAAATGGAATAAGTACACAATACTGTGTGCAAAAATAATAAGAGCAAGTAATCACTACTGGAGAATAATTTTAAAGTGTAATCAATGTTTGGTTTTGTACAAACAATTTACTGCATCAATTAAAGCAATGTTACACTGGGCACAAAGAGAATGAACACTTTAACTCTTAGTTCAATTGAAATAACTAGTTAAAATAAGAAAATAATGAATATTACTTTACTTTAAATATGAAGATTAAGAGTGAATTTGTTCAAGGAATTATTGATAAGATCAACACAAAGACAATAATACACAAACTGAAATAAAATTAAAAAACTTACAGTTTTGCAGAAGAATATACAACACAATAAGATTCAGTCAGTGAATGTGATAATTTATGCAATAAGAGATTGCATGTAAAAATTGATATAAGGATAGTTCTTGCTCAGGTTTCTGCAAAATACAAAAAGAAATGAGACACTGACACAAAAAAAAAATTTATACTGTCTGTTGAACTAAAATAGGTGAGATACTGGCACAAAAATTTATGGAATACACTGAATGGCATACAGGAAATGAAATATGCAACTAGGAACACTGGGGCATAAACATGAAATAATATATAACACAGCATAGAAATAATAAGCAACAAATTAAATACTTCACTGAGAAACTGGAAAAAAAAAAGTATTATACTGCACACAAGGAAAAGAAAATTGATACACAAAGTACTTACTGCATGTGTACGAATTTACACAAAAGAACATAGATATAAAATGAGACACGGAACACATGAAAAAGCTGTAAGAGATTATTTAAATGAATTTGCAAGGCCACTGAAAACACAAGTCTTTAAATGTCACTAAGAAAATTCACTGCTTAAATGTCTCTCACACACGAATGTTTATAACAGAATAGTGTCTCTCATGATGAATAAACGGCGAATATAGGTAGAGGGAGAATATTTTCCTGGATGCTGGCTGGTGGTGGCTGTTGACGATCTTGGAGAAATGTGCTTACACGAGGAACTCAAACAGCAAGCTTTTACGTTGGCGCTCTGGGATGAAGGAAGACACTCTCGACTTGCTATGTGAGCCGGAACAATGCTGCTAGTACCCAAGATAAGGTAGAAAATACCACAAAATATTGGCTGAGTGGTGGTGTTAGCAGGTGGTTTGTTTGGTGGTGGTGGTGCGCTGTACTAGCGGGAGTTCCTCGCCGTGATTGGTTACTGGGGGTGCGCGGTATGACGTCAGGGCGTGCTGCCTCACGGCCTTGGAACCACTAACCCAGGTGGCTCTTGTACAATAAGCCACAGGAATGGTGAATATCACTCTGACAAGCGTCCAACTTATAGCAACGAGCGATTGGAGACAATACTTCAAGGAACTGGCTTTGCTGAAGAAACGACTGGCTTACTTGTATGTCTGGTTTTCTGGAAGAGGCTGGCTTAGCCCTCTGGACTGGTGGACCTGAATGCTGTTACTTGCACACAGCAGTGAAGACTTGGATGAATGGCAGGAGACACTGGATGACTTTAGGCTGGCTTAGGCTCTATCCCATAAACTGGCTTACTTTTGGCTTAATTGCAAAACCCAGATCAACTCTTCGGAGGTTTACTTGCAATTAGAAGCCAGAAGACTGGAGACACTGCTTCAGAGGAGTCTTGGATGGGTGACATCACGGGTGAGGAAGGTGAGTCGCTGGCGGCGGTTGATATTGACGCCCGCGGCGGCACACTCACATCGGCTTCTTCTGTCTCTCAAATCTGCTCAAAATACTCAAAATCTACGCCCACGAGCTGCCACCATTTGTTGCGTGGAGGTTCTTTCGTAGATTGGGTAATGAACAGATGAGTTTGGGATGGTAACTTGGTATATTAGACAGAGTGATCACCCAGACTCAGTGCAGGACAGACACGCAGGCCTACGGCTCGGGAATTCCACCCTGTCTAATATACCAAGTTACCATCCCAAACTCGTCTCGTTCATTACCCAATCTACGAAAGAACCTCCACGCAACACATAGACTTCAGTTCCAGAACCTCTATTATCCACCTCAGCCCAGTAGGGCCACAGCATAACTCTCCACTCTTTTCACAATCATCCACAAACACCAGCACCCACAATTTAAGGTAAATACTATTATTTGTGTTACATTTGTAGTCTTAAACAGTAAAACCAACATAATACATCATGATAATGAACTACAATTACATATTCACTTTTATTTTGTAAGATCTGTTGGTCTAAAAACTTGTTTGGCTTTTGGGGACTCCCAGGAATGTAACCCTATTTTTCCCATAAGTTCTTTTATTTATCTAACACAACGTTTTCAGGAACGTAACTACCATGTTAAATGACGATCTACTGACCGTCATTTAGCACGAGATTATGTTACACGCTACGGGTATTGCACGATTGAAGAATTGCAGCACATTATTATCTAACATGACGTAAAAATGATATTACACTGTTCGCGGTAGGGGAAAAAATTTTGAAGGCACGGTAGCCCGCGGTGGGTTAAACCATTGAGTCAGTGGGGGTCCTACTGAGGGTAGCTATGAGCCACATCAAGTGTTTAATGCTGACGAGAGAAGTGTTTTTTGGAAGAAAATGCCAACACGAACTTATATCAGTCAGCAAGAGAAAAGTGCACCAGGCTTCAAGACAGCAAAGGATCGCTTCACCTTGCTCCTTTTCGGTAATGCATCAGGTGATTTCAAGTGTAAGCCCAATCCTCGTGCTTAGAGGAAAAGGGAATTTGTTTTTTCCTTCCTGCAAACTGTAAGTTTATTCAGATACACGGGGCCAGGAGCTGAGTCTCGACCCCTGCAACCACAATTAGGTGAGTACAGTTACACTGATTATCATACATAGCAGCATATGTGTAGAGAACCTAGGATAACCCAAAAAAAAGTCAATGGAAATAAGTCACTGACTTTTTTTTGAGTTATCCTAGGTTCTCTACACATATGCTGCTAGGTATGATAATCTTCGTAACTGTATCTGTGTATACCTGAATAAACTTACTTACAGTTTGCGGGAAGGAAAAACAAATAACCATTCCCACAAGCAGCCACCTTGTTGTGGTTCAGCAGACACCACTCGCCTTCCCCAGCCACCCCGGACCCCACCATCCCAGCATTCGTACGTATTTCATACGCGTCAAAAAAAAGTCCTCTGCTACAAGCCAGCTGTGTTTGTGAAGAATGAGAGAGTGAATTGTGTTTTGATCTTGAATTAACAAACAAAACAAGATATTAGACAAGACATAACCCATGGCTATAATGAAGTGTTACTTTGTACACATAAAAAGATGTAAACATAAGTTTGTGTGACTGACTGACTGACTTACTGACTTGACTGACTGACTGACTTACTTGAATGACTTAGACTGACTTATTGAATGACTTGACTGACTTGACTTAATGAATGACTTGACTGACTTACTGAATGACTTGACTTACTGAATGACTTGACTGACTTACTGAATGACTTGACTGACTTACTGAATGACTTGACTGACTTACTGAATGACTTGACTGACTTACTGAATGACTTGACTGACTTACTGAATGGCTTGACTGACTTACTGAACGGCTTGACTGACTTACTGAATGGCTTGACTGACTTACTGAATAGCTTGACTGACTTACTGAATGACTTGACTGACTTACTGAATGACTTGACTGACTTACTGAATGACTTGACTGACTTACTGAATGACTTGACTGACTTACTGAATGACTTGGCTGACTTATTGAATGACTTGGCTGACTTACTGAATGACTTGACTGACTTACTGAATGACTTGACTGACTTACTGAATGACTTGACTGACTTACTGAATGACTTGACTGACTTACTGAATGACTTGACTGACTTACTGAATGACTTGACTGACTTACTGAATGACTTGAATGACTTGACTGACTTACTGAATGACTTGACTGACTTACTGAATGACTTGACTGACATACTGAATATCTTGACTGACTTACTGAATGACTTGACTGATTTACTGAATGACTTGACTGACTTACTGAATGACTTGACTGACTTACTGAATGACTTGACTGATTTACTGAATGACTTGACTGACTTACTGAATGACTTGACTGACTTACTGAATGACTTGACTGACTTACTGAATGACTTGACTGACTTACTGAATGACTTTGACTCGAATGCTTGACTGACTTACTGAATGACTTGACTGACTTACTGAATGACTTGACTGACTTACTGAATGACTTGACTGACTTACTGAATGACTTGACTGACTTGACTGATTTACTGAATGACTTAAAGCGACACTCAGTACAACCATTGACTTGAGTTCCAGAACCTCTACTATCCACCTCAGCCCAGTAGGGCCACAGCATAACTCTCCACTCTCTTCACAATCATCCACAAACACCAGCACCCACAATTTAAGGTAAATACTATTATTTATGTTACATTTGTAGTCTTAAGCAGTAAAAACAACATAATACATCACGATAATGAACTACAATTACATATTCACTTTTATTTTTGTAAGATCTGTTGGTCTAAAAAAAACTTGTTTGGCTTTTTGGGGACTCCCAGGAACGTAACCCTATTTTTCCCTTAAGTTCTTTTAATTATATAACACGAAATTATCTAACTCGACATTTTCAGGAACGTACTACCGTGCTAAATGACGATCTACTGTAAATAATATCAGAGCACTTGTGCATGAATATTAGACTCGCCAGTTGATGTGTATTGGACGCATGGTGTGAGTGATTTGTTTACTCTTGAACATCGTCAAAAATCTAACATTTTTGCTACTTTGAGCTCAATTTCAAGGTACTTGTCATTGTCAAACTAATCAAAATCATCTCTATTTCTGTAATATATCTTCCATTCTATCAAATGAGACCAAGAAAACGAGAATACAGTGGACCCCCGGCTAACGAACCCCCCGGAAATCGTACAATTATGTAAGTATAATATTGTAAGTGCTTGTGGAAGTGTATTTTTGGGGGTCTGAAATAGACTAACCTACGTGACATTATTTCTTAAGGAAGTAAATTCGTTCGGTAATGGCACTTGAGCAGGCTTCTGGAATGAATTTTGTTCGTTAGCCGGGGGTCCACTGTACATCAATAAATACCATACGAAAATAGACTGCAAAGTCGCTGTTTTAAACTAAAAAAACGGTCGGAGTTTTTTTTTCTTATTATGCAATGTGTGGTGCAGGATTTTTTTTATACTGCGCACACTGACCACACAGACCCATTCTTTCACATGTAGGCCTACCAGTCGTTTCCCGCTTAATTTGAGGCCGCTAGAATTTACGCGTACTAGTACGGCACCAACCCCTGCTCGTAAACATACTAGTATGGCACCGACCCGAAAGGGTTAAGTTCATCACAGTGAAGTTCTTGCCCCTAATACCACTCCTCTCCTCCAGCCCATGGACCAGCAGGTTATTTCCAACTTTAAAAGCTCTACACCAAACCAATATTTAACCCTTAACCCTTCGGGGTCGGTGCCGTACTAGTACGTTTTACGAGCAGGGTTGGTGCCGTACTAGTACGCCCAAATTCTAGCGGCCTCAATTTAAGCAGAAAACGTCTGGTAGGCATACATATGAAAGAATGGGTCTGTGTGCTCAGTGTGCACAGTATAAAAATCCTGCAGTACACACTGCATAATGAGAGAAAAAACTGACCGTTTTTTTCTATTAAAACAGCGACTTTGCAGTCGATTTTCGTATGGTATTTATTGATGTATTCTCGTTTTCTTGGTCTCATTTGATAGAATGGAAGATATATTACATAAATGGAGATGATTTTGATTGGTGTGACAATGACAAGTACCTTGAAATTGAGCTCAAAGTAGCGAAAATGTTCGATTTTTGACGATGTTCAAGAGTAAACAAATCACACCATGCGTCCAATACACATCAACTGGCGAGTCTTATATTCATGCACAAGTGCTCTAATATTATTTATACCATTTTTACAATGATGATTTACATAACAGTAAATCTTCTATTTTTGTGAGAATAAAATTCAAAATGGAAAGGAAAAGTAATGGAACAGGGGCCTGGAGACGTGGCTAATGAACAGAGAACATGTTATTTTTGTGCCAGGAATGTCTAACTTGTTTACTCTGGACGCTATTTTGAAATTGGCATCGTTTGAAATTTGTGTGAAATTGGAAAATTGCCATTTTCTGACCACTATTTTGGGTAGATGAAATTGGTAAATAGGCAGTTTCTTCTACTCATTCGATAGAAGAAATGGAGTTCTAGCGAAATAGCTATAATTTTAGGAAACTGAAACATTGGAATTTGTCGAAAATAGGGCTCGAAGGGGTGAAACCCGCGCCAGTGTCAAAGATACCGATAACTTCGAAGCATAATTTCATAATTTTGGTGGCGTTATGATCGGAAAAAGATTCTCTATCATTTCATAAGAAAAAGTTAATTTTTTTTTTTTTCCAAAAATTTTCGACCCCAGGAACACTTTCCAGAGAAGGCCTATCGAATCTCAAAGGGTTAAACGGTCCAAACGTTATATACGTTCTACCGCTACTGCCCCGAATATTTCAAAAAAAAAAAAAAAATTATAGAAATGAAGAGCACATTTTTTAAGTGTTATAGAATTAAAACAAAATCTAGGGTCAGTAGTTACCGAGATATGAGGCGGAGAAGTTGGCTCTGGATGCTCATCTGACAGCAACAGGAGTCCTGCCGCTTGCAGAATCGTGCCGATATACCTTTTTTCTCATTTTTTTATTATTTTATATAATTTTTATGTTCTGATAATTACAATTTGTAGTAGTTCTTGTGATTTCATAGCCAATCTGTGTTCTGACAGTAATATTAGGTACTGAAATTGTACTCAAATGATAATAATAATGATAGTATAATAATAATAATAATGAGTGAATAATAATAATAATAATAATAATAATAATAATAATAATAATAATAATAATAATAAAAATAATAATTATAATAAAATAATAATAATAATAATAATAATAATAAA
>WNWK01053581.1:0-11830 GCA_009830355.1 Cherax destructor | reverse complement strand
AAAATAAAACATGAGCCCCAAAAAAAATAAAACATGGGGCCCAAAAAATAAAACATGAGGACCAAAAATTGCAACATGAAACCAAAATTGCAACATGAACAGCATACATTACAACACAAACGCATAAAAATTACCACAATAAACTTCAATATAATCACCAAAAAATTACAACATGACCACAAAAAATATGAAATGAGCACTAAAAAACTGCTTCTCAACCACCAACATCTGTGCATCAATCACCAAAAATCACAACATAAACACCAAAAATTATAACATGAACACCAAAACTTACAATATGAGCACCAAAAATTACACGATATTCATTTTATATTTGACGCTTCAGAATATGAACTTCATTACAATAATATTAAAATACTATTTTGAAATAAAGCTTCAAGATCATACCAGCTATAATTCTAAATACTTCAAGAGTTAAGTATCAAACTAAAGTAATATAGCCTATGTGATATTAATTAATAAGAAAATTAAACTTGTGTATAATTGTTAAAGTATCACATTCTTTGAAGTGTGATACTTTAAGCAACCTATTAGACTTATTATATAAAAATAATTAAATGCTTTCATTGCATTCCATTATCCTTCTAAACACACACTTAGACTAGTCATTATTCTTTATATATGCTCTTATATTCTTTGCATACATCACCTGGGCAAACCTAACGAGGTAGTTAAGAAAATCGGTGTCCTGTGGATAAGCAAGAGCTGCTCCATCGTAGTTACAGGTGTCCAAGGCGTCCAGGAAGTTGGGGAATTGATTTTGGTTATCACCTTGTAGCACCGCGACCTGTAGAGGTGTAGCCAGGCGGACACCGACCTGACATCCGCACACCGTCCAACATATGCAGGAGCACACACACACGCACACACACACACACACACACACACACACACACACACACACAACACACGTGTGGAGCCATAGTTAACAATAGAGAATGGAAATATTTTTTCTTATTTCAATAGTAACTCACTAAACTTAACTACATAAAATACAGAAATAGAAAAAAACAGTGTTTAAGAGCTTTATAATTACATGACTTACATTATACATCATATCAAGCATGTCTAGTGCAGAAATTATATCATTATCCCCAGCTTATCAAGTAAAATTCTGGTATAAGATCATTATTCCACCAAAATTTTTATTAAATGGGAAATTTAGTTTTCATGTTATTTTTGGAAATAATTTTAAAAGGGAACATTTGTTGCTGCACTAGACGTTCTACAGGAGATAATTTTATAGATTTCTTAAAGGGTTTTAAAAGATAGTTAATATTAAAAACATTTACAAGCAAGACCCATTTTACATCAACCTTTTAAAACCCCTTTTAATTTTATATAGTTATAGAGAACAGGATGAAGTTGAAATCTGTGTGCATTTGGCAAGTGGCTTTATTGAGTTGATGTCATCATGCGGTACGAAAGTTCCAGACTCGAGCCCTTAGGAAAAAATGATTCAGATGAAGTGATTTTCTGGAGAAGGGTACACAGGGGAGTTGCTGCTTGCTCCCGTCTTGTTGTGTAGAAGCTCACTTTCTCTCTCCCCAAGGGAGCCAATTGTGGTACTTTTTTCTGGTTGTACATAACAGAAGCCCCCCAAACCCTCCTGTGGAAGGCCTCTGGGCCAGTGAGGGGTAGGCTTTTGTTCTTTTCTGTCATGAAGTCGGAAGAAAGGGGGGAAGGGGAAAAAAATAAAAGGGGAAAAACTAAGGTGTGATTGTACCTGTGCCTGAAGGGAAACATGCAACCTCTAAGTCGAGCAGATAAAACATCAAATAATATGGCTTCCTGTCTACTTTGAAATTTGAACGTGGTTTTCAAGTCAGTTTGGGGTCAAACCCCCTTTAAATTTAACTTCCCCGGGTACCAACACTCTCCCATTCTTAAACTGCGCTAGGATTCCATCATGGTCCAAAAACCCTCAACATTTGGCCAAAACAAATGACCAGTGATCGTTTTTCCAGGCTGTTTCGTTTTGTTGGTATGGACATAACCCCCCTCTCTCTCTCTCTCTCTCTCTCCTTTTTTTTATATATATATATATATATATATATATATATTATTATATATATATTTTTTTTTTTTGCCCCAAAGGGTTTTTTAAGGTTAGGTTAAGGCCCCAAATGATTTAAAACAAGAGTTATTACCTCATCAAATAACAAAAAAATGGAAATAGTAGTTGGGCCATCTGAGGGACCAATTTATTTTTGGCGACTGTCTTTATTTCGTTGATATTTATGTTGTGAAAATGTTCCGAAGAGACATCAGGTAAAAGATTCCGAAAGTGAGTTCTGGGGAAGGATACAAGTGTAGTTTTTTTGCTCCGTCTGGTGTTTAGATTACTTCTCCTTCCTCATAGTGGACCAATGTGGGACTTTGACTGTTTGGCCTTGTACTCCCGTAAGCCGCCCAAATTCCTCAAGTTTAGGTTCTGCTGAAATGACAGATCTATCCCGGCTGGGTCCAGGCGAGAGTAACCATCTTGCCCGTTCTCTGTTCTATCTAAAGTCGCAGATGAGAAAAGGGCATACTCAAGGTGTGAGCGTACTTGTGCCTCGTACAGAATCTTGCAACCCCTTTTGTTGATTAGATACGAGATACGCCGCTTCGTTTGCAAGTTTACAACACTTTTCTTCAATGGTCTTTTTGGGGTCAAATTTACCCGGATATAACTGCGTTCCTTTTATTCTTACTACTGCTCCAGCATTTCCATCAGGGTTTTAAACATCACAATTGTGTTCTCTCTCTCTCTCTCCCCCCCTCTCTCTCTCTTTTTTTTTTCTTCTCTCTATGCTCTCTGACCATACCGCCCTTAGGAAACCCCCCCGGGAATACATAACACCCCGGAAAAAGGGGGAACACTACCGGGCAATACAGGTAACACTCACCGGGCAATACAGGTAACACTCACCGGGAAAAGGTAACACTCAAGGGCAATACAGTTAACCTCCCGGGCAATACAGGTAACACTCACCGGGCAATACGGGGAACACTCACGGGCAATACGGACTGTAAGTCACAATCAAAGCCATGACCTTAACCTGCCAAATTAAGATGTTTCCGTTTCTCCTGTAAAAAAAACATTTATCCTCTTGTCTATAACAGAGTGAATATTTTTTTTCAATCACAGGCTTTAATTTTGAATGTTAAATGTTTAAAATTTTAAAACACAGTGTAAAAACCCTTGGTGATAACCAAAACAGTACAACCCCTCACAAAAAGCTTCCAGGACCTATAGTGAATCCCCAGTACAGTCACAAAGTGACCCACACAAGTGACTCACAACTGTCCCCTCGGCTTATTACTGTGACAGACACATGGGGGACTACTACTATAACATATTATTTTTACAACCGTGACATATACCAAGTGACTCACTAATGAAACCCTTTCCCAAAACTACTGTGACATACACTAAAAACCCATACAGAATCCACTACACTACACCCTATGGCCAACTACAGTCTTAGATTCATTCCCCCCCGAGATCCTCACAGACTGTGACACCCACACTTAACCCACCACACTGTAACCCACCACACCGAACCCACCACACACTGTAACCCACCACACACTGAACCCACCACACACTGTAACACACCCACACTGAACCCACCCACACTGTAACCCACCCACACTGTAACCCCCACCACTGTAACCCACCCCCCATTTTCCCACCACACACTGTAACCCACCCCTTAACCCAAACCCCTTAACCCACCCCAAAAAACCCCCCCCCACAACCCACCCACATTTCCCCCCACCGAACCCACCCCCCATTGTAACACACCACACACTGTAACCCACCACACACTGTAACCCACCCACACTGTAACCCACCACACACTGTAACCCACCACACACTGTAACCCACCACACACTGTCACCCACCCACACTGTCCCCCCCCCGTAACCCACCCCCCACTGTAACCCACCCACACTGTAACCCACCCCCCACTGTAACACACCCCCCACTGTAACCCACCCACACTGTAACCCACCACACACTGTAACCCACCACACACTGAACCCACCACACATTTAACACACCCACACTGTAACCCACCCACACTGTAAACCCCCCCCACACTGTAACCCACCACACAACCCACCACACACTGTCACCCACCCACACTGTCACCCACCACACACTGTAAACCACCACACACTGTAACCCACCACACACTGTAACCCACCACACACTGGACCCACCACACACTGTGACCCACCACACACTGTGACCCACCACACACTGAACCCACCCACACTGTAACCCACCACACACTTAAAAACCAACCCCCAACACACCCCCACTGTAACCCACCACACACTGTAACCCCCCCCACTGTAACCCCCCACACTGTAACCCACCCACACTGCCCACCCACACTGTAACCCACCACACATTGTAACACACCACACACTGTAACCCACCACACACTGTAACCCACCCACACTGCCCACCACACACTGTAACCCACCCACACTGTAACCCACCACACACTGAAAACCCCCCCACACTGTGACCCCCCACACTGTGACCCACCACACGTAACCCCCCCCCCACTGTAACACACCACACACTGTAACACACCACACACTGTAACACACCACACACTGTAACCCAACACACACTGTAACCCACCCACACTGAACCCCCCACACACTGTAACACACCCACACTGTAACACACCACACACTGTAACACACCACACACTGTAACCCACCACACACTGAACCACCACACACTGTAACCCACCACACTGAACCCACCACACACTGCCCCCCAAAACAACCCCCCACACTGAAACCCACCACACGCACTGTAACCCACTAAAAACACTGTAACCCCCACCACACACTGTAACCCACTGCACACTGTAACCCACCACACACTAACCCAGCACCACTGATCCCCCCCCACACTGCAACCCACCCCCCACTGTAACCCACCACACACTGTAACCCCCACCCCCTGTAACCCCACACACCGTAACCCACCACACATGCCGTAACCCACCACACACACTGTAACCCACCCCCCACTGAATCCACCACACACTGTAACCACCACACACTGTGACCCCACCACTCATTGTGACCCACCATACAGGCCCACCCCCACAGTGACTAACCACACACCTGATCACACACGTGACCAACCCACACACTGTAACCACCACACACAGTGACTAACCACACACCGTGATCACTACACACGGACCAACCACACACACTGTAACCCACCACACACTGTGACCCCCCACATATTGTAACCACCACACACAGATCCCCCACACTGTGACCCCCACACATTCCCCCACTGTGGCCCACCACACACTGGACCCACCACACACGGGCCCCCCCAAAACGACCCACCACACACTGGACCCACCCACACTGTTACCAATTTGGTTATGATCAATACAAACTGGACACACAGGAGTCTTTCATCAGTCGCACGTGACCCCCCCCCCAGTTTATGACCAACCACACCATGACCCACCACAAACTATAACTACTCACTATGACCCAAACACACTGTGACCCACCACAGACTGTGACCCACCACAGACTGGACCACCAAAATGTGACTCACCAATGTCTGATTACTACACCTGGCCCACTATGCACTGTAACCCAACTGTGATCACTACGGACTTTGACCCACCCCGCTAATTACTACACATTGTGACCCGCCCCCAAATTACCCTCCACTGTGACCCCCCCAAACTGTGACCCACCCCAAACTTACGGATGGAAAGGCTGTCAATAAAGATGCTTTGTTTGCTGTCTCCATGTCTCTTGGCATGATGAAAAGTTTTTATCTCCCACCTGAACCACAGAAGTAGACACTTGTTAGAATGTTTGGGTGTTTTTAAAGGAAGATAGAAGTGTAATAATGAAAAATAGTTTTAAAAAGGGGTAGAATGTAGGGACTACTAACTGGGGAAACCCAGAATTTAGTCCAAGGGAAAAGGGGGGGGGAGGCTTAAGCCCGGGGAATCAGGAAAATGAAGCCGGATTTCAATTAGTGGAGCTTGAAGGATAACTTTTGTTGCTTTAAAAAGGGGTTGACAAGGACAGGGGGGGGGGTGATGATCTTGCTTATGGTGAGGTGTTCTTGCTTGTACTGAGATGTTTTTTCTAGTGGTGAGGTGTTCTTGCTAGTAGTGATGTGTTCTTGCTCATGTGAAGACGCACTCTGTGAGCTCTGTGTACAACTCTACCAGCCTCTTAAGGAGGAACTGAAAGAGTCCAGACTATAGAGATACGACGATTGACTGAGGAAAACAAGAAGATTCGTAGTAATCCTCTTGTCATGAATCCTCAGATCAAGGAAGGAAGCTGAACGGTTCCCGGACAGCATGGAACAAAGCTAAGCATCAGGAGGACGGATGGAGAGATAGAAATGACGAAGATCCTGGAGACTTCTGTGGAAACTTCAAACCCATTCTCCGTGCTACCTGACTAATGTGAATCGACTACTGGGAACGACACGACGATGACCATACTTACGATAATGAAAGGATCTGCGTTTGTGACTTTTTTCTTAATAATGAACAGTATACTCAAATAAGTATATTCCCCAGAGAGAAATTAGGTCAAATAAGAACGATCCCTAATGGATGAATGGGAAACTAAAGCATCTATTAGGAGGAAAAAACATGCAATATATAAGCGCATCAAGAGAGCAAACGTTAACCTTATTGACCAATGTGTTCATTTTATAATAGAGTTACAAAAAGGGTATTAGGAACGCTAAAAGTGATTATGAAACTGAAGTAGCTAAAGAATCAAAGACAGATCCATAAAGGTTCTTTTAAGTGCATAGGACAAAGATCAGGGAAAAAATAGGACCACTAAAAAAAATAGGTGTGGACAGCTGACTGATAAAGAGAAGGAAATGTGCTTTATTTTTAATAGTTATCTCTTGTCGGTTTTTACACAAGAAGACATAAATGATATCCCAGCAATTAGTAATTATGCAGACCCTGAAGAAAACAAATTAAGTTATATTATATTACAGTCAAGAGGGATATGATTATCAAACAATTAGGAAAAATAAGACAAAATAAGTTCCCGGGCCCTGACGAATTATATTCAAGGGTACTTAAAGAATACAAGTAGGAACTTAGCCATTAAGGAGCCTGTTTATCTCATCAATCCAACTGGTGTTGTGGGAGAGATGTGGAAGATAGCCAATGTAATTCCTATATTTAAATCAGGGGATAAATTAGATAAATTTTGATTTAGAAACGACATAAGGAAGTACTGGTTTTTGAAACAAGTTGTTGATGCTTGGAATAATCTTAAAAGTAGGGTAATAGTGGCTAAAACCCTCGGTAACTTCACAAAGAGATTGGACAAGTATATTAATGAGAAGGGCTGAGTTCGATTAGTATCTGAGGTATTGAAGGAAATGTTTGGTTAGCATTCGGAAAAGTTGGTGGGTGGGAAAGGTTGGTTTTGAGAAGTACCTGTCCAGTGTGGCTGAGTAGGCCTGCTGCAGTCTTCCTCCATTTTTATGTTCTTAACAAATCTGACGTTAATAGTAGGCAAATTCTTAGAATCAATTATATAAGAACATAAGAACATAAGAATGGAGGAACACTGCAGAAGGCCTACTGGCCCATACAAGGCAGGTCCATATCAAAACCACCACTACCTAAGAATTTATTCCGTACTCACGACACCAATCAAACCCAGCCCCTCCCACTCATATATTTGTCCAATCTCTTTTAAAGCCACCGGGTCCTAGCCTCTATCACAGTACTCGGAAGATTGTTCCACGCATCTCAACCTCCGTTCGAAAACCAGTACTTGCCTATGTCCTTTCTAAATCTAAATTTATCCAATTTAAATCCGTTATTTCTGGTTCTTACTTGGTTCGATATCCTCAGTATTTTACTAATATCTCCCTTGTTTATGCCCATCATCCACTTGTACACCTCGATGATATCTCCTCATTCTACGTCTCTCCAGAGAGTGGAGATTCAACGCTCTAAGTCTATCTTCATGGGAGATTTCTTATACTGTAAATCATTTTAGTCATTCTTCTTTGTATGTTCTCCAATGAATCTATATCCATCCTGTAGTAAGGAGACCAAAACTGAGCTGCATAATCCAAATGAGGTCTCACTAGTGATGTATAGAGTTGTAAAATAACTTTTGGACTTCTGTTGCTTATACTTCTTGAAATAAATCCTAGTAATCTGTTAGCCTTATTGCGCACACTTAGGCACTGTTGTCTTGGCTTTAGATTCCTGATTACCATGACTCCCAAGTCTTTTTCACATTCTGTATGATCAAGCTCTACTTCACCTAGTTTATAAATTCGAGGGATATTTTCATTACCAAGGACTAGTACCTTACACTTGTCCACATTGAACTTCATCTGCCACTTTTCAGACCAAGACATTAATTTGTCCAAATCCTCCTGGAGTTCACTGGTATCCTCCTCAGAATGAATCATACGGCCTATTTTTGTATCATCAGCAAATTTACTCATGTCAATATAATAAGACGCCACTTTGATTAGCATAACTTGTTTAATGAGTCTCAACAGGGATTCACAAGGGACCATTCCTGAATAACAAATATAGTTGACAGGAAGGCAGTTGTAGGCGGCGTCACCTCACTGGTGAGGTGACTGGTTTCACCTCACCTGTCTGCAGCATAAAAGCCATTTCTCCGCTAATATGCTATTCTTTTATTAAGAGTGATAGACTGAATACATGTCCAGTCTGATTGACTGATTACCTCAAGCTCTATCGTCTTCCACGTTTTTCACTATACTGGACTGATGAAGCCACTTGCTGGCAAAACGTTTCCGCAAATGTTGCACAAATGTCTCACTCAAGGTTTCTAGTTCCTGTTGATCTGGTCTAACTATAGTTCATTCTCGTAACTATCCACTTTCTTCTGTGAATCTTTGAATCTTTTGCTTTGCTCTTTTCATATCTCTCCATCATTCTCCGAAA
The DNA here is from genome assembly GCA_009830355.1 of Cherax destructor. Classification (NCBI taxonomy): domain Eukaryota; kingdom Metazoa; phylum Arthropoda; class Malacostraca; order Decapoda; family Parastacidae; genus Cherax; species Cherax destructor. Next base: position 2,822 of record WNWK01053581.1, on the reverse strand, counting down.
ACATCCACTTATTTTTAAGCATTATCACCGGGTTCTTCACAGGTGTTTTGGGTTCAGTTTTGGCCTTTCAAATTATCTTTCTTTTTTCCTTTTCATTCTTAATTATTCGTTTCTGGCTCTCCTGCTTGGTTCCCGGTTTTCTACTGTTTGACTTCCTCTATATTTCTTCTAAGTTTGCTTTCTCCTAACTTTGGTCTCTCTGCATTCCTAATTGAACTATGACCTATCTCTATTTATCGTTATCTTTCCAATCGTTTTCATTTTCTCGTTATTTTTGCTCAATAATATTTTTTCTTTTGTCTTTGACTCAATTATGTCTATCCATTCCTGTACAGTTTTGTCTTCCTGTTCCCGGTCCCATTACATTCTCAAAATTTTTTCTCAATTTATAATAGTCCTCCCTCCGATAGTCCCATTTCTACCAAGTACTTAAAAAACTTAGTAATACATAATTCTTCGCGTCGAGAGGTTCCACACAAATAATTTCAGATATCGCAAATGTTTTATGAAAAAAACCCAATATCATATTATCGATGGTCTGTAATACCGGCAGGATGATATATAAGACACACTTGGAGCATATGGTTATAGTATTTCTTACCGAGACATATATCTTGCACAACAGACTTCTTCAAAAGAAATACAAGGAAGAACTTGAAGCAGAAGAATGAATTTTGATGTAACACTGGTCAACAACCAAAATGCTTCCGAGACCAGAGTAGCAATTTCCAATAATATTAGGTCACTGATAATGAAAATCATGGTTAAAATTGTTAGGTCTACTTTTCAATATAGACCTACGTGTTCAACAGGTTGCAACAGGCTTGCGGCAGTGTGTTTCTTACCACACTCACAGTCTCACTGACCTTCATTATTGTTCCAGCAGTCATACAAGGTGGTTGTGCTCTCCAAGTTTATATTTTGAGGTGAAAGGTTGGTGATTTTCTTAGCCAAACACTTTTTAAACTTATAATAAATATTCACTGAGCAAGCTATTGATATGCATGTGAGGCATATTATATTATTTTTATTTTCCTACTGAATGATATAAATACTTCTGATTAGCTGTCATGCTCTGTATTATAATGATAAATTAATGAATAATTTTTCTGTTTATCTTCTAATTGTTTGTTGTTTTCATCTTCCAGATGCCTCGTACCTGTGTGAATAGTACAGACAACTTCTGCTGCATTTGTGGTGAGGTGACCTTTGCATCACAGAAGCCCCTTATAACTGCTATGGTTAGAAAGGCATATCACCTATATTTTGGAAGCAAGATTGGTGACCAGGATGAGAACTGGGCTCCACACATATGCTGCAACAATTGTGCTACCAACCTTCGCCAATGGTTGAACAGGAAGAGAAAACAGAAGGGAAGGCAACTATGAAGAATTGGTGGAAAACCTCATCAAGGCTTACAAAAACATGGTATGTAACATGTCACTTAAAATCCATTTTTTGACTCACATTTAGACTTTTTCCAGCGATCTGTGGGGCAGTTAGTAACGAACATGGTGAAAGGTTTCACCAAGATATTTCAACCATGGTAAAAAAGGTACCAGGGCAAATGGGGCACAAGAATGCTTGCAGACTATTGCTAGACATTGGAAGATAAATTCTTCAGCCCACTATAAGCGTCAAGCAAAAATCGAAGTAGGTACGGTTAGAGTTTAAAACATCTGGCCATATTTACGTTATAATAAATAATCAGATATTAATCTCCGTGTCTTTAAACCTATATCCAAAAGCATTTTTTTAGGTTATATTTGGATTAGACATGAAAATCTAATAATTAACTAATCTCATTTAAGAAGCATACAGCTTTTCAAAATTGTTGACAGCGTAAACAGTCCACCACCCTCGGTGGGGTGGTCAGACCTTATACCAGAGAAGTGACATGAAGCAGCTGGAGTTGAAGTCACAAGAGGACTATCATACTAAACAGTTGCTTAAAAGAGCCTGAAGACTCGCCTATACCCATTTTTTTGCATGACTTTCTTCCCTCGTTGGGTGACAGACTTTGTATGTAAAAATACGTCTACTGATTAAAGTTTTAACTTGTATCTAGACTGAAGAAGCCAGTTGTGCAGGCGAAACGTTTCGGAAATACAATATTCATTTTAATGAAATGGTTTATTGATCAACCAGGATTTATCTTTCAGACTCATCTTCTCTTAGACTGGAAGTTCGTTTTTCTTCTTCACCGTCTTGAAATGTTATCATTGTCTTGTTACTCTGATTATTCTCCTTCCTCGGCCTTCTGTTGTTTGGTCGTGAATTACGATTACTGCTACTATTTTGTCTCTCCGGTCTTCGCAGTGTGTGTGTGCGTATTTGTGAGCGTGTGTGTGTGCGTGGTGTGTATATTTGTGAGCATGTGTGTGTGTATTTTGTGGGTGTGTGTGTTTGTGAGCGTGTGTGTGTGTGGTTTTTTGTGAGCGGGGGTGGTGTGTGTATTTGTGAGCGTGGTGTGTGTGCATGTGTACTCACCTGTTTGTGGTTGCAGGGAATTCACACTTTTTGGCCCCCCTCTTGCTGATCCTCTGGTCCATTTCTCTTTTCTGCTAAGAACTTTATCGTACCTCTTCTTAAAGCATGTTGGATCCTGCCTCCACTACTTCACCCTCCAGATCGTTCCACTTCCGACAACTCTAAGGCTGAAGAAATATTTCCAATATCCTTATGAATCATCTGAGTTTTGACTTCCAGTTGTGTCCCCTTGTTCCTGTGTTGTGTCGTATCAAAATACACTTGTGTGTATCAGAATCATCTTGTTTTAATAGCCGGTCCCTTTGCGTGTGACTCCTACCCGCTGATGTGAG